>CM038147.1:483802189-483998223 GCA_021437245.1 Aegilops speltoides
TCCGCCTCGCCGCGGCCAATAAAATCTGACGGAAGGCCTTGCCTACAAGGGCCCGGGCTGCGGCGTGCCCGCCGAGTCCGGGCGTGAATTTCAGCCAATGATTTCGCCCTTCCTCTTGGAGATGCACCTTTGAAGGACTCCGGTTGTGCTTTTCTTATAAAGCTCTCCCTCATGGACCTTGTAGGCTTTAGATCGCCGTACTATGCAGTGGGCCTCATTTTGGTCTTCGAGGAGTTCCTGCCTAATTAAATAGGCTAGGAATGGTTCGACCCACTAGGCAATGACTGCCATTATTTCGTGGGCTGAAGGTGTTATTTCATTGGCCGAGCCACCGGTCATGTGGTTTTGCCCCGCACATACAGATGCTCATCAATGCCAAGTTTGGCACGGGCACCTACTTGTTGGATAGACCCCACTTGCCACTGCAAATCTTTGAGCATGAGGACAATGAAGTTGTGATGACCGAGGATGATCCCACGTCTGCTGAAGGTCAAGCTAAGTCCGGGCTGCCAAACAAGCTAAAGCTGAGAAGGAAGCGGCGAGAGCAGCAAGCTAAACCAAGAGTGTTGGAGAACAGCTCCTTGAAGCTACCCAGAGGATTGAACAACGCCTGGCCAGCATTGTGCAGTCTCAGGAGAGTCTTGAGAGGATAGTTGAAGACAAGTTCCATGCTCTGGATGTCAAGCTGACTGAAGTGCAAGTCACTGTCAACAAGCTTGAGGCAGATATCAAGGAAGCTAAGAGGGAGAAGGCAGAGCTCATGCAGGAGATGCAAGACGATCTTGTCCAGGATGACTATGAGCAGCCTGCTCCGGTTCCTACCAGACCCAGATCATTGCTATCCCAAAGGATGTGACACCAGGGCTACAAAGATCGCACCTCCCACAGCTCCACTGGTTCAGCTCCAGCTCAAAGTCCACTCCTCCAAATCCTCAGACTTCAGTGAAGCCTTTGCAGATGCAGCTATCTCAACTCCATCAACCTGCACAGAGCCGCCAAAGAGTCCCTAGAGACGTTTAGCTCTATACCTTTCAACTTTTTGGTAACTTGTTGCCAAAGGGGAGAAATTGTATAGATCATAGGACTTCGAGAGAGAGTGCTCGCTTTTTCTCTTTCGTTTCATTTGCGGTCTTTTGAGATACTTTTGAGTTTTTCGAGACATTCCGTGTGTTTGATACTACGCTTGTTTCTACTTTGATGAGTGCTTGATCATACTATGCCTTAATGTGTGCTTAATGCTTATCATATGCTATTCATATCTTGTATGATCATTTACTCATGTCTTGGTGATTGGGTGCATGCTACTCATTCTTATCATTTTGTGCGCTCCACCAAGATGTATGTGACATGGAAGAGTGACCCATGATCCTAATCGATTGTGCATTTGCATTCAAACACAAATCTTAAATAATGCACAAATTTAGGGGGAGCTCTTGCTTATCACATACTTCTCAAAGCGACGATATTATTCATTGATTATCTCATTTGTCGAGCTTTGATCTATATGTTGTCATCAATTACCAAAAAGGGGAGATTGAAAGTGCAACTAATCCCGGTGGTTTTGGTAATTAATAACAACATATATATCATTGAACTAATAAGTTTCTTGAGAACATTTCAGAAAGTTCAAGATATGGGTATGGCAATGACTCAAGATGTGGACCCTCAAAATGCTAAGGAAAACATTGGCAAAAGCTCAAGACTCCATTTTTGGTTTAGTGATCCAAGATCACATTGAGTCTATAGGAAAGCCAATACTATTAAAAGGGATGAGGTTATGATAATGATCTGTTGCTCAAAGTGCTTAGTGATCTATCTCCCAAACTATCAGCAATCTTTCATTTCAACAACCACTCATAAGTAATCTCGGTCCCACCGATTCCATAAACTCACCACACCGAGATGAACCACCTCAGCCATATACCCAAACCCTAGAAATTTCGGATTTTCCGATTCCAAACTCGGTCTCACCAAACTAGTGTTGCCAAGCTTCAGAATCTTCTGTCATCATATCGGTGTCACCGAGATGATAAAGTCGGTCCCACCGAGATTGGCAAACCCTAGTCTTTGGAAGAATCGGACTCACCGAGATTGTATTTTCGGTCCCACCGAAAATCCCAACGCTCACAAGATTTGAACTTTCGGTCTCACCGAGTTGTCAACTTCGGTCCGACCGAGATTGGTCAAATGTGTAACGGTTGGATTTTGTGTGGAGGCTATAAATACCCTCCACCTCCTCTTCATTCGTGGAGAGAGCCATCGAAAGAACTACCACTCCTACCTTACATTTCGAGAAGAAAACTACCTACCCTTGTGTTGAGATCAAGTTGCTCCACTCCCACCATATGAAACTTGATTTCTAGCCTTCCCAAGTTGCTTTCCACTCAATCCTTTCTTCCACCACAGCCAAATCAGTGAGGAGAGTTGAGTGTTGGGAGATTATCATTTGAAGCACAAGAGCAAGGAGTTCATCATCACCAACACCATCTATTACCTTTTGGAGGGTGGTGCCTCCTAGATTGGTTAGGTGTCGCTTGGGAGCCTCCGTCGAGATGTGGAGTTGAACCAAGAAGTTTGTAAGGGCAAGGAGATCGCCTACTTCGTGAAGATCTACCCCGAGTAAGGCTAGTCCTCCGTGGGCGTAAGCCATGATGGCATAGACAAGGTTGCTTCTTCGTGGACCCTTCGTGGGTGGAGCCCTCCGTGGACTCTCGCAGCCGTTAGCCTCCGTGGGTTGAAGTCTCCATCAACGTGGATTGACGATAGCACCACCTATCGGAACCACGAGAAAAATCTCCGTGTCTCCAAATTGCGTTTTGCTCTTCTCCACCTCTTCTTTACTACATGTGCAATTTACTTTCCGCTGCCAATACTCTAGAATTGCATGTGTAGGGTGATACTTGACTTGATCATCATTGTGAACTTGCTAAAAACTTGTCCTAATCAAAAGGCTAAATTTTTATATTGTCAAGTAGTCTAATCACCCCCTCTAGACATACTTTCGATCCTACAAGTGGTATCGAGCTTTGGTCTCCATTGGATTGGTTTCCATTGCATTGACTCCATAAGCTTGGTTTCACAACCTAGGAGAGTATGGCGCCTAGTGAGGGTAATTTTCGAGAGGTCCTTACTTTGATGGTTCAAATTTTGCTAGTTGGAAGCATAAAATGAAAATGCATATTCTTGGACATAACCCGCCAAGCATGGGGCATTATTTGTGTTGGCTTGCAAGGTGAGTTCTTCGAGGAAGGAAAAGTTCGGATCGTGAAGCTACAGCGAATGAATTATGGATGTTGCAAAACAATGCTCAAGCTTGTGACATTCTCTTCAATGCTTTGTGTCCCGAGGAGTTCAACAAAATCAGCCGCCTTGAGAATGCAAAAGAGATTTGGGATACTTTGGTCGAAATGCACGAAGGTACCGAGTCCGTGAAGGAATCAAAGCTAGATGTTCTTCAAGGTCAACTTGACAAGTTCAAGATGAAGGAAGGTGAAGGAGTCGCTGAAATGTACTCTAGGCTTGCTCTCATCACAAATGAGATTGCCGGCTTAGGAAGCGAAGAAATGACCGACCGATTCATCATCAAGAAGATTCTCGAGCTTTGGATGGAAAGTATGACACCGTGTGCACTTTGATCCAAATGATGCCAAACTACAAGAATCTCAAGCCTACCAAGTCATTGGAAGAATTGTTGCTCATGAGATGACACTTAAAGATAAGGAAGAGCTTCACAACAAGTCAAGTGGTGCTTATAAAGCTACAGTTGAAGCTCCCACAACCTCAAGTGACAAGCTAGTTTCCAATGAAGAGATAAGCTTAATGGTGAAGAACTTCAACAAATTCTACAAGAGTAGAAGCAAGGAAAGAAGCTCAAAGTCTAGATCATATGATGAAAAGAGATCTTCTAGTCGTGATCGAATCTGCTACAATTGTGGAAGACCCGACACTACTCAAATGAGTGTTCGACTCACCACAAGAGAAGAGAAGAATCTCCAAGAAGAAGAAGCTCAAGAGAAGAGTCACCTCGAAAGAGAGAAGGAGTAGAGATGATCGTTATGAACGAAGATCCTCTCGGAGAAGCAAGGATTCGGAAAGGAAAGACAAGTCATCAAGGAGCTACACAAGAAGAAAACATCAAGCTCATGTAGGTGAATGGGTCTCCGCCCGACTCGGCAATCACTCCGAAGAAGCTATCACTCCAACTCCAATACAACCAAGATGAAGGTGTTGCGGTCTTGCTCTCGATCCTCCAACTCCAACTCCTATGACTTATTTGATTCACCAAATGAGGGAATTGGAAGATGCTTCATGGCAAAAGGCCCCAAGGTATCACACCTGAATTCATTGACTTTGATAGTGATGAGGATGACTTGCTTGGTGAAGATGAGCTTTACATGACAAATCTAGTGAGCCTAGTAATGATGAACATGCTAGTAGTCTTTATAGTCGAGAAGAGTCGAATGACAATGCTATGAAGGAGATTGAGCGTCTAACTAAAGAACTAAACATTCTTAAGTTAGCTCATGAAACCACTCAAGAAGATCATAGAGAGCTCCTAAGATCTCATGAGAAGCTACGCTTTGAGAAGCTCAATCTAGAGCAAGAACATGAGTTTCTAAAAGCTATCAATGACGATCTTCGAAAGAAGAGTTCTTCATATCTTGCCAAACGACTTCTCTTGTCTAACTTCTTGCCACCTATTAAAACTAAGCATGACAAGCATAAGAAAAATTCTTCATCTAGTAGTAACAATAATCATGCTAAATCCAATATTGTTGCTTCTAGAAGTTCTCTTGATTCCACTAACAATGTTTCAAGCCAAGTTACACTTGAGCAAGAAAATAGTTTATTGAAAGGGATTATAGAGAAAGGTGTCTACAAGAGCCTTGCCGGAAGCTAGAACTTTGAGGAAATTGTTCGCAAGCAAGGAAGGCACCGGAAGAATCAAGGAATTGGTTTTGAGCGAAAGTTCAACACCGAGGGTGTTGAATGGGAAGAAGGTCAATATCCCACTCCAAAGTTTGTTTCTCAAAAGGAGAAGTATGATCCTACTTCTTCCAACGTGGAACAAGCACAAGATGACTTTCCACCACAAGACCACAAGCTAAAAGGCAAGGACAAGCTTCAAGAGGAGATTGATGCATTAATTGAAGCACCCAAAGCCATGGTCAAGTGGGTTCCCAAGGAAACTTCAAGTTCTACTTCGTCAAGCTCAACTACTACCCCAAGGATTCCCATCAAGATGATGTGGATCCCGAAGAAGAAGAACTAGAGAGTTCTTGAGGGTGACTCCGCCAACATACTTCACTCACATTCATTTTGGCAAGAACTTGTGCAATCAACTTCCACATCTTGCACTAGTTCATGGAGTCACAAACCCTCTTGTTGGTAAGTCAAGGGACAAGGTAATCATTGCTTTCATGGACATCATCTCTTGTGTATTTCAATCTATGTCCATGGATATCCTTGTTTGTTCCTTGTGGGACTAACCCATGTAGGTATTGAAAGTGCCGAATCCAAAGGATTGCTCCCAACTCTTGATGATCTTCATCAACATTGAGCATCCACATCTTCAACATCTACATGAAGTCTTCTACGACAACCCAAGGTTAGTTTGACCCTTTAAAAGGGGTTCTCACATCAAGGGGGAGCTTTGCTCTAAAGAATTGAGCTAAAGCATCTTCAAATGATGTGAACACATTAATGCTTTATGTAAAAGTGGTAACCCCACTTGTGCTTAAACGATGAGTATGACCTATGATCAAATGTTCTCATTTGACTCCTAAGTCAATATACTCATATATAGATGACCTAGTCATCGACAAATTGTGTGATAGTAGCTAGTGTTTTGTTTGTGCATGTTTGACACATATTTCATTTGCTATCTTATTGTGTGAGCATGTTGGATGCATAATTTTATCCATTCGAGGACATCCATTTGTTGCTTTGGTCTTTTGGATTTTCTTTTTGACCAAATGGATGGACAAGAATGCCTAAGTTCCTCCCCTAGCTATCTATGCTTTCTTGTCTCAAACTCTATTCATGCTTATATCACAAACTTTGACAAGTCTTTTTCGACCCACCGAGTGAGGAGCACTTGAGCCACCGATCCGTCAAAAGCTTAACTTCCAAAACCTTCTAAGTATTTTCGGTCAAACCAACCTACTCAAAATCGGATGACCAAATCACTTGATTGATCTAGGTTTTCACCTCGTGAAACCGAAGGTAAATTTCGGCGTGACGAAGTGTGTAATCGCTTGCGTTAACCATCTCGGTGCCACCGAAGTTTTACAACTCGGTCCCACCGACAAACAAGGGTATATATACCGAGGGCAGCGCTGATTCTTTCTTCAAAACGCCTCGCCCTAAACCCTTTGCCGCCGTCGCCGTGGTCTCCGGATCGCCTCCGTCGCCGCCTCAGGCGCCTTCGCCGCAGGTTTCCGTCGCCGTCAACGGACTGTCTCTCCGCGCCGTTGCCGCCGTAGAGAAACTCCACCAAGTTAGGGTGAGTTTCGATCCCTCTCGTGCTTCAACCTCCGATTCAATGCACGATAGGTTTGCCTAGCTTCTTGCCATGTTTGAGATCTTCCTATCCAGCAGATTAGTTCTTAGAACGAAATTCGAGTAAAAGTTTTAGGGTTAGGTTTCCGCCGAACACATCTCGGTGTGACCGATTCTACATTCTCGGTATGACCGATTTGGCCTCGCCATTGATCGCACTTTTCGGTCCAACCGAAGTTGTGCAAATCGGTATGACCGAAATGAGGATTTAGTGAAACCCTAGTGTTCTCGGCTAGATCAAACCCATTTCGTCCAACCGAAAGTGGTGTGAATGGTTCTGTTTAGACACTTGGATTCACCGAATTTTATACTCGGTCCGACCAAATGCATTCTCGTGAAAACCTAAAACTGAAATTTGAACTCATTTTTTGCAAAATCTTCGCAGCTTTGTGATAACTCTTCTTTCTCGCCTATACCTAATCTATTCACAGTTGTCACCATGTCGATGCCGTGACAGCCGTAACAGGTCCGAATCACCAGCTTGCTGAGATTCCAGAGGCGTGCACTAGTCCCGAGGCCAGCAGCTTTTTCGATGATGGTGAGAGGAGCACACCTAGTGGTTTACTCCGCCTGCCACCAGGCCGTGAAGAAGAAGGATTCGATGAAGAAGATTCTGATTTTATTGCTGAGGAAGAGATCACATCTAAGCCTAAGAGGAAAGTGGTTGCCAAAGAGCATCAAGGACAACAAACCAAGAAAGGCACCAGTAAAGTGAAGAAGTCCACTGTTGCCAAGAAGCTGAGCATGGAAGAAGAAACATCTAGCAAGGTGAAGAAAACTTCCAAGAGGAAGAGGATTGTGCATGATGAAGCAGCAGATTCTGATGATGATGAGGAAGCACCCCAGCCTCCTCAGAAGCCTAAGTTGATGGGTGATGCCATTAGGGCAGGAGCACCTTCTAAGTCTAAGCCATCAGCTCCAGCAAAGGCAGCTCAAGCCAAGCCTGCTACCAAGCCCAAGAAAACAGTGAGAAACATTCCTGCTTCAGAGAAAAAGAAAGAAAATGTGCCACCAGCTGAGTCAGATGATGAGGCACCTGTGTTGCTGAAACTCCGTCAGAGATTGCCAATTCACAATGATGCTCATCCTCGAGCTGAAAACATGAAGGAAAGGAAGGACAAAGGTCTCAGGCTATGGAGACAGGCTGATCCATATGCTGTGAGAAGGAGGACTGCTGTTGACCCAAGGTTCCACACCAGAGAACAGCAAGATTTTTATGAGACTGTGCTTATGGACAAGAAGCCCATTGTTGCTGACACTCGCTATGTTGACTGGGCATACATTGACAGTGAAGAGCACAGAGACTACTTTCCACATGTGCATGAGAGCTTTACTGCATGTGGAGTTGCTGAGTTCGTTGGTCAGAAGCTGACAGCTTGGAATGATGAGATGATCATGCAATTCTATGCCACAGCTCATTTCTATCCAGATGGCAGGATTGTATGGATGACTGAAGGTCAGAGATTCTCTTCAACTGTTGAAGAGTGGGCTGCACTGCTGAATGCTCCAGTGCAGAGAGATGATGATGTTGATGTCTATGGAATTCCCAAGAAAAACCATGAGTCTATGAAGAACATGTACAATGAGGTACCACCAAGGATGTAGAGATCTGAAGCTCGCTCAAGTATCATCTCCGTGCAGGTCTCCCTACCACAAACACAATTTCGAGGCATACCTTGATGCCCAAGTCCGAGATCATCGCATGATAAGAGGCTATTCTATCAACATGCTGCATATTCTAGATCGAAGGCACCTTTCAAGGTGATGGACCCGATAGTTGAGACTATCAAGAGGACTGCAGCAGACTGAAGAGGTCATGTGGTTTTGCCCGCACATACAGATGCTCATCAATGCCAAGTTTGGCACGGGCACCTACTTGTTGGATAGACCCCACTTGCCACCGCAGCCTCGAGCATGAGGACAATGAAGTTGTGATGACCGAGGATGATCCCACGCCTGTTGAAGGTCAAGCTAAGTCTGAAGCTGCCAAACAAGCTAAAGTCGAGAAGGAAGCAGAAGAAGCAGCAGCTAAACCCAAGAGTGTTGGAGAACAGCCCTTGAAGCTACCTGAGGATTGAACAACGCCTGCCAGCATTGTGCAGCCTCAGGAGAGTCTTGAGAGGATAGTTGAAGACAAGTTCCATGCTCGATGTCAAGTCGATCAAGTGCAAGTCACCACCAACAAGCTTGAGGCATATATCGAGGAAGCTAAGAGGAGAAGGCAGAGCTCATGCAGGAGATGCAAGATGATCTTGTCCAGATGACTATGAGCAGCCTGCTCCGTTCCTACAGACCAGATCACTGCTATCCCAAAGGATGACACCAGTGGCTACAAGATCAAGACCTCCCACAGCTCCATCGGCCCAGCTCCAGCTCCAAAGGTCCACTCCTCCAGCCTCCTCGGACTTCAAATTAAGCCTTTGCAGATGCAGCTATCTCAACTCCATCAACCTGCATAGAGCCGCCAGCAGAGTCCCTAGTGACGCTTAGCTCTATACCTTTCGAACTTTTGGTAACTTGTTGCCAAAGGGGGAGAAATTGTATAGATCATAGGACTTCGAGAGAGAGAGTGCTCGCTTTTTCTCTTTCGTTTCATTTGCGGTCTTTTTGAGATACTTTTGAGTTTTTCGAGACATTCCGTGTGTTTGATACTACGCTTGTTTCTACTTTGATGAGTGCTTGATCATACTATGCCTTAATGTGTGCTTAATGCTTATCATATGCTATTCATATCTTGTATGATCATTTACTCATGTCTTGGTGATTGGGTGCATGCTATTCATTCTTATCATTTTGTGCGCTCCACCAAGATGTATGTGACATGGAAGAGTGACCCATGATCCTAATCGATTGTGCATTTGCATTCAAACGCAAATCTTAAATAATGCACAAATTTAGGGGAGCTCTTGCTTATCACATACTTCTCAAAGCTTATTTATATTATTCATTGATTATATCATTTGTCGAAGTTTTGATCTATATGTTGTCATCAATTACCAAAAGGGGAGATTGAAAGTGCAACTAATCCCGGGTGGTTTTGGTAATTAATAACAACATATATATCATTGAACTAATAAGTTTCTTGAGAACATTTCGAAAGTTCAAGGATATGGGTATGGCAATGACTCAAGATGTGGACCCTCAAAATGCTAAGGAAAACATTGGCAAAAGCTCAAGACTCTATTTTTGGTTTAGTGATCCAAGATCACATTGAGTCTATAGGAAAGCCAATACTATTAAAAGGATGAGGTTATGATAATGATCCGTTGCTCAAAGTGCTTAGTGATCTATCTCCCAAACTATCAGCAATCTTTCATTTCAACAACCACTCATAAGTAATCTCGGTCCCACCGATTGCATAAACTCACCACACCGAGATGAACCACCTCAGCCATATACCCAAACCCTAGAAATTTCGATTTTCCGATTCCAAACTCGGTCTCACCAAACTAGTGTTGCCAAGCTTCAGAACATTCATCATCATATCGGTGTCACCGAGATGATAAAGTCGGTCCCACCGAGATTGGCAAACCCTAGTCTTTGGAAGAATCGGACTCACCGAGATTGTATTTTCGGTCCCACCGAAAATCCCAACGATCACAAGATTTGAACTTTCGGTCTCACCGAGTTGTCAACTTCGGTCTGACCGAGATTGGTCAAATGTGTGTAGCGGTTGGATTTTGTGTGGAGGCTATAAATACCCCTCCACCTCCTCTTCATTCGTGGAGAGAGCCATCAGAAAGAACTACCACTCCTACCTTACATTTCTGAGAAGAAAACTACCTACCCTTGTGTTGAGATCAAGTTGCTCCACTCCCACCATATGAAACTTGATTTCTAGCCTTCCCAAGTTGCTTTCCACTCAATCCTTTCTTCCACCACAGCCAAATCAGTGAGGAGAGTTGAGTGTTGGGGAGATTATCATTTGAAGCACAAGAGCAAGGAGTTCATCATCACCAACACCATCTATTACCTTTTGGAGGGTGGTGCCTCCTAGATTGGTTAGGTGTCGCTTGGGAGCCTCCGTCGAGATGTGGAGTTGAACCAAGAAGTTTGTAAGGGCAAGGAGATCGCTTACTGTGAAGATCTACCCCGAGTAAGGCTAGTCCTCCGTGGGCGTAAGCCATGATGGCATAGACAAGGTTGCTTCTTCGTGGACCCTTCGTGGGTGGAGCCTCCGTGGACTCTCGCAGCCGCTAGCCTCCGTGGGTTGAAGTCTCCATCAACGTGGATTGACGATAGCACCACCTATCGAAACCACGAGAAAAATCTCCGTGTCCAAATTATGCTTTGCTCTTCTCCACCTCTTCTTTACTACATGTGCAATTTACTTTCCGCTGCCAATACTCTAGAATTGCATGTGTAGGGTGATACTTGACTTGATCATCATTGTGAACTTGCTAAAAACTTGTCCTAATCAAAAGGCTAAATTTTTATATTGTCAAGTAGTCTAATCACCCCCCCTCTAGACATACTTTTGATCCTACAGTCCGTGTACATTATTTGAAGTACGTATTGGACTGTATCTCCGGTTGGGGACGTCAAGACGACGCTAGCCCCCAAGCCGGCTAACATTTTAGAGCCGTCGAAGTGCATGATCCAATTGGAGTATGCGCCGTACTCTTTAGGGAGTTCGACTTCAGTCCATTCAGCGATGAAGTCCGCCAAAACTTGCGACTTTATAGCTCGCCGTGGTTTGTAGGTTATGTCAAATGGTAAGAGCTCGATGGCCCATTTTGCAATCCTGCCCATTGCATCGCGGTTGTTTATAATGTCGTTGAGAGGTACTTCGGAGGCCACTGTTATCGAACACTCTTGAAAGTAGTGTCGCAGCTTCCGGGATGCCATGAACACCGCGTACGCTATCTTTTGATAATGTGGGTACCAGGACTTGCATGGAGTTAAGACAGTGGATACGTAGTACACTAGTTTTTGAAGAGGGAATTTGTGCCCTTCTGTTTCTCGATCGACGACGAGCACCGCGCTTACAACTTGATGTGTTGCCGCCATATATAACAACATTGGTTCGCCCAAGTTGGGCGTGGCCAGGACCGGATTTGTTGCCAATATGGACTTTATTTCTTCGAGTCCGGCCGTGGCAGCATCCGTCCATTCGAAGTGTTCGGTGCGCCTGAGGAGGCGATAGAGGGGCAATGCCTTTTCTCCCAAACGGGAGATGAAGCGGCTTAGAGTCGCGACGCATCCAGTCAATTTTTGTATTTGTTCGAGGTCTTTTGGGATATCCAACTGTGATAGAGCTCGGATCTTGGCTGGGTTTGCTTCAATTCCTCTACCGGATACAATGAAGCCTAAGAGCTTTCCTACCGGGTACCGAAAATGCATTTTTCCGGTTGAGCTTAATGTCATATGCTCGTGAGGTTGTCGAATGTGAGCCTCAAATCGCCTACTAGAGTTTCAACGTGTTTGGTCTTGACGACCACATCGTCTACGTATGCCTCCACTGTTTTGCCGATCTGGGTAGCCAGACATGTCTGAATCATGCGCTGATATGTTGCGCCGGCATTTTTGAGTCCGAAGGGCATTGTGTTGGAGCAGAATGGTTCGTATGGAGTAATGAATGTCATTGCGGCTTGGTCTGTCTCCGCCATCTTGATTTGATGGTAGCCGGATTATGCATCGAGGAAGCACAATGAATCGTGCCCTGCGGTAGCATTGATGATTTGATCGATGCGGGGAAGGGGGAAAGGATCCTTTGGACAAGCCTTGTTAAGGTCTTTAAAATCGACACACAGGCGCCAGGATTTGTCCTTTTTTGGTACCATTACTAGGTATGCTAGCCAGTCCGGATGTTTGATGTCTCTGATGAATCCGGCTTCTAATAGTTTGGCTAGCTCCTCTCCCATTGCCTCGCCTTTTGGGTTCGAAAATCGCCAAGAGCCTGCTTGATCGGCTTGAATCCTTTTAGGATGTTTAGGCTGTGTTCTGCCAACCTGCGTGGGATTCTTGGCATATCTGAAGGGTGCCAGGCAAAGATGTCCTAATTTTCCCGAAGGAATTCTCGTAGTGCGGCGTCTACAACAGGGTTTAATTGTGCCCCAATGGAGGCCGTCTTTGTGGGGTCCGTTGGATGGACTTGGAATTTGACTATTTTGTCCGCTGGTTTAAAAGAGGTGGACTTGGATCTCTTATCGACTATCACATCGTCCCTGTTCACCGTGGAGCGCAGCGCGGTGAGTTCCTCTGCCGCTAGGGCTTTGGATAGTGCCTCTAGGGCTAGTGCGGCTGTCTTATTTTCGGCGCGGAGTGCTATGTCCGGATCAGTGACAAGAGTGATGATTCCATTGGGCCCGGGCATTTTAAGCTTCATGTACCCAGAATGGGGTATAGCTTGAAAAATTGTGAATGCCTCTCGTCCTAATAAAGCGTGATATCCGCTGCTGAACGGGCCACTTGGAACGTGACCACCTCGACTGTAGTTGTCCGGCGAAATAACACCACATCTAGTGTAATTTTTCCCGTGCAGCGTGCTTCCCGACAAGGGATTATTCCTCTAAAGGTTGTGCTGCTTCGCCAATGCGGCTCCACTATTTCCATTTTTCAAGGGTTTCCTCGTAGATGAGGTTTAATCGCTGCCGCCATCCATGAGTACCTTGGTAATACGAAAGCCGCCCACTATTGGACCGAGGACCAATGCTTCGTGCTCGGGCTGTTCGAATTTGGTTCGTCAGCCGGCATTGAAGGTGATAGCCGTGTTGCTCCATGGATTTGTTGTTGCTACTTGGTATACTTCGGCGAGGTTGCGGATTGTTCGTTTCGATATTATTTGATGCGAAAGTCTCAAGATCGGCAATACCGCGCCGAACTGTTGGGCTGGTTCTCCGGGGCTAGAAGCTCTTCGCCACTTTTGGCCACTGCCGTAGTATCCAACATGCTCAAGGCTATGTGTTGGAGTGGCGCCTCAGATTATGGATTTTACAGGTCCGCTGAGCCATCCCTCCAAGACGGTTCCGCGCCTTTATGGGGTTTTTGATTTTGGTTTTGTCCCGGTGCTTGAGCATGATGCACCTTTTATTTCGGACTAGGGTTGTGTTCTCGAGTCGGATTGTCCCAAAACTTAGTTTCGGTTTTCGTGTACTTCCATCGCACAAGATTTCGTATTATGGATGCCGCCGCGCTGGCGTGTAATTTCGCGGCGACTTATGGCGTTCGTGATTCCCTTCTCCGTGCAATTGTTGTAGAAAATTGAGATTGTGCTTTCCTCACGGCAGTCCTTTATCCTGTCCATAACCAGGAGGAATCTGGCCCAGTAATGATGTACTGTCTCCGTGGGCTCTTGCCGGATTTAAGATAGATCGCTTATGTTTGGGTGGGCGGGTGGAATTAAGTCCGGAACCCTACCCAACTTGAGGCTCAAGGGCCAAAAGTTTCTGAATTTGGAGGCTTGGATTGCTGGATGTCGCCCAACTAATCTGGTCCACGCCTCGACTTTAGGTTCAAGACTTGTTTGACGCTCGTCCCTCCGCGGAATCCGCATGGAGGGATCAGAGTCCGGACATAACTGGTCTTTAATATAGAAGAAGAGTCGCCGTTGTTCCTCTACCACCGCAACATGGTGGGTAACCCGGGAGAGTTAATCTCTCTCAGATCGGTTTTAAGCCTAATCTGATCTTAGTCTCAGAAGCGACTCCTGTGCGGCGATGCGATCCAAGAGCTCGCTTACTAAGAGAGCTCCATCGATCCAGCTGCTCGGTGAATTCGAGTTGACGGAAGATTGCTTTTGATGACCCGAGAGGTCATCGTCAAGCGGGCGGCCAACAGCGGTCATAAGAAAACCACCTAGCCGGATAGTTTGGCCGGCGCCAAAGCTCCTTTGGTAATGGTACCGCTTTTAAAGACGGGAAGAGGCATCCTTCCCGATTGTGACGACATACGAGGAACTCTCAATGAAAGCACCAATGTCGGTGTCAAACCGCAGATCTCGGTAGGGGGTCCCGAATCGTGCGGCTAGGCGGATGGTAACAGGAGACAAGGGACACGATGTTTTACCTGTGTTCGGGCCCTCTTGATGGATGTAAAACCCTACTCTCGCTTGATTGATATTGATGATATGGGTAGTACAAGAGTGGATCTACCACAAGATCAAGGAGGCTAAACCCTAGAAGCTAGCCTATGGTAAGATTGTTCTCGTCCTATGGACTAAAACCCTCGCGTTTATATAGACACCGGAGAGGGCTAGGGTTACACAGTAGTCGGTTACAATGGTAGGAGATCTACATATCCGTGTCGCCAAGCTTGCCTTTCACGCCAAGGAAAGTCCCATCCGGACACGGACGAAGTCTTCAATCTTGTATCTTCATAGTCTTGGAGTCCGGCCGATGATGATAGTTCGGCTATCTGGACACCCCCTAGTCCAGGACTCCCTCAGTGTGGTTGGCTGGCTTGTCCGGGGTGCCATGAATTTGGCACGAGCGTTCTAGTATACGGTCTAGACTGGACGGTCCCTGATTGTTCCTTTTGAACGGCTTCTTCCGCTGACCGGACTTGGATTCGTTGAATCCTGCGTTGACTGCCGTGTCTTCGGTGTTGTCGCCGTTGTTCCATCGCCTATGTCTGTGGCGCCGTGGCTAGCCGTTATTGTCGTGGACATCCGAAGTGCCAGAATGTGGCCTAGTGCTGCTGCGGGCCAACCAGCTATCCTCGCCCGTGCAAAATCGGGTCATTAGTTTTGTGAGAGCTGCCATGGACTTGGGTTTTTCCTGGCCGAGGTGTTGGGCGAGCCACTCGTCACGGATATTATGCTTAAAAGCCGCCAGGGCTTCGGCGTCCGGACAATCGACTATTTGGTTCTTTTTAGTTAGGAACCGAGTCCAGAATTTCCTGGCTGGCTCTCCGGGCTGTTGAGTAATGTGGCTCAAGTCATCGGCGTCTGGTGGTCGCACATACGTGCCCTGGAGGTTGTCGAGGAATGCATCTTCCAGGTTTTCCCAACTGCCAATGGAATTCACTGGCAGGCTATTTAGCCAGTGCCGGGCAGGTCCTTTGAGCTTAAGGGGAAGGTACTTGATGGCTTGTAGATCGTCTCCGCGGGCCATGTGAATGTGGAGAAGGAAATCTTTGATCCATACTGCGGGGTCTGTTGTGCCATCGTATGATTCAATGTTTACGGGTTTGAATCCTTCTGGGAATTTATCATCCATCACTTCGTCAGTGAAGCAGAGGGGGTGTGCAGCGCCTTTGTGCCGGGCTATGTGGCTACGCAGTTCAAATTGGTCTGGGTGGCTGTGTTCGGCCTGGCCGGACTTGTTTATGGTGTATCCATCCCGACGGTCATCATCGCGTCTTGGGGCGCGCCCCCGCGATCCGTAGATCGATCTTGGTTGTCCTGCTTTGTTTTCCACTATATCTTGCAGGTCTTGCCTGTTGCCCCGGGTCGTAGTGTATTGGCGTGGGGGTACGGGCTGGTATTCGGGCTGATATGCCGTTTTATCCCGGCCACGAGGTGGCCAGTCAGCCGTGTGGCGCTCGAGTCCATATTCCTCGGCTGCCATGACTTCAGTCCATCTATCTGTGAGCAGGTCTTTATTAGCTTGGAGTTGTTGCTGCTTCTTTTTAAGGCTCTTCGCAGTGGCCATAAGCCGATGCTTGAAGCGCTCCTGCTCCAAGAGATCCTCAGGCATGCCGAACTCGTCGTCGCCGAGGCTAATCTCGTCTTCGGAGGGGGGCATGTGGTTGTCCTCCTCCGAATATCCGTTCGTCGCCTGTTCATCTGGGCTGACCTGCTCATCTTCCTGCTCGGCCTGCTCGAAGGCGGGCTGATCAGGGTTGTATTCCTCTTCGGCACCATCCGGATTGTTTTCGTCCCCTGGGCCGGTATTGCTGTGGCGGGGCTTGGGGCGGCGTCGATGCCGCCCATGCTTTGTTTTTCTCCCTGAGGGGTTATCCTCCATTGCCTCATCGCCATTGGTTTCCTTCGGAGTGTCCACCATATATATATATCATAGGAAGAGGTGGCTTTCCACTGCCCAGTGAGCGGTGGTTCATGTTCTTCTCCTGCATCGTCATCCATACCGTCGATGTCTTCGGAGTCGAAGTCAAGCACGTCGGTTAGATCATCCACCATGGCAATGAAGTGGGTGCTGGGTGGGCAACGAATTCCTTCATCCCCTGCTTCCCACTCGAGCCGGACATAGTTCGGCCAAGAGCCTCCTGACAAAGAGAGAGACTTTAATGAGTTCAGCATGTCGCCAAAGGGCGAGTGCTGGAAGATATCCGCAGTGGTAAACTCCATTACCGGAGCCCAACCAGGCTCGGCGGGCTCAGGAGCGCGCGGACTGGAACCTACAACCGGATACGAGTCCGGGGGTCCGGAGTCACAGGCTTCCTTAGAAGTGAGGCATGTGTTCGGCTCTACCACCGATGAGTGTGCGGCCTATGGGGCGGGGTCCATGCACCCGTCCTTGGGCCACACAGTCTGCTCCGGATTTAGGTCCGGGGCTACTGTCGGGTGATATCCCGAGCATTGTCCGACAGCAGGTCTAAGCTGTGCTCATCGTGACTGTCCGGCACTCCTGGCCCAGGCCCGATTCTGTCGAAGATCAAGTCTCCGCGGATATCGGCCATGTAGTTCAGGTTTCAACCTCGACTCGTGGCCACGGTGTTGCTGCTGATTCGCTCTAGATGGCCAAGCGAGTTGGCCCGCAGTGCGAAGCTGCCGAACACGAAGATCTGTCTGGGGAGAAAAGTCTCACCCTGGACCATGTCGTTGACGATGATTGAAGGAGCCGCAGCGACGACATAGAGGAACTCTCAATGAAAGCACCAATGTCGGTGTCAAAACCAGCGGATCTCGGGTAGGGGTCCTGATCTGTGCGTCTTAGGCTGATGGTACAGGAAGCAAGGGACACAATGTTTACCCACCTTTGGGCCCTCTCGATGGAGGTAAAACCCTACTTCCTGCTTGATTAATATTGACGATATGAGTAGTACAAGAGTAGATCTACCACGAGATCGTAGAGGCTAAACCCTAGGAGCTAGCCTATGATGATTATGATTGTAATTGTGATCGGCCTTCTAAGGACCAACCTCTCCGGTTTATATAGACACCGAAGAGGGCTAGGGTTTACATGGAGTCGGTTACAAGGAAGGAAATACAATATCCGGATCGCCAAGCTTGTCTTCCACGCAAAGGAGAGTCCCATCCGGACACTGGACGGAGTCTTGAGTCTTGTATCTTCATGCTCCAATAGTCCGGACGATGTATGTAGTCCGGCTGTCCGGATACCCCCCAATCCAGGACTCCCTCACTCTGCCCCTCTATAAAGGGGGTGAATATCAAGCGTCCTCAGCGTAACTAATTGGGACTTTCCTAAAAACACGGAGTCATACAAACATGCATCGTGGGGTTGCCTGCGCCCGTATTGATGGTGAATCCCACAATAAGGGGAACACGATCTCTGCTTCGACAAGGCGTGCCAATAAAACCTCCTCGCAACACGTGTCGAGGCAGGCTGAGAAAAACCGGTTCATATTGAGCCAGGCCACGGCATAAGGGCAAACCGTAAAAAAATTGTTGTCAGCAGATTAGATTTGTAAAGTGTTATGCTCTCTACGGTTGAGGGAGTCCTGGACTAGGGGGTGTCCGGATATTGTATTTGTAAAGTCTTGTACTACCCATATCATCAATATTAATCAAGCAGGAGTAGGATTTTACCTCCACCGTGAGGGACCGAACGTGGGTAAAAACATCGTGTCCCTTGTCTCCTGTTACCATCTGCCTAGACGCACAGTTCGGGACCCCCTACCCGAGATCCGCCGGTTTTGACACCGACATTGGTGCTTTTATTGAGAGTTTCTCTGTGCCGTCGCCATCAGGAAGGATGCCTCGTCCCGTCTTTAAATACGGTACCGTTGCCAAAGGAGCTTTGGCCATCGACCAAACTATCCGGCTAGGTGGTTTTCTTATGACCGCCTGTTCGGCCGCCGCGCCGACGATGACCTCTCGGGTCATCAAAAGCAATCTTCACGTCAACTCGGAACTCGCCGAACAGCTAGATCCGATGGAGCTCTTTTCTGTAAACGAGCTCTTGGATCGCATCGCCGCCCTGGGAGTCGCTACAGACTATGATCAGATCGGGCCTAAAACCGATCAGAGAGAGATCAACTCTCCCCCGGCTACCCACCACGTTGCTGTGGTAGAGGAACAGCACGGCGACTCTTCTTCTACATTAAGGACAAGCTATGTCCGAATTCCCGACCCCTCTATGCCGGATTCCAGCGGAGGAACGGACGTTGATCAAACCCTGAACTTAAAGTCAGGCAGCGGGCCAGATTCATTGGACAACATCCAACAAGCCAAACTCCCAAGTTCGGAAACTTTCCGGCCCCTGAGTCTTAGATTGGATGGGGTTCCAAATTTAATTCCACCCGCCCACCCAAACACAAGCGATCTATCCCGAATCCGGTAAGAGCCCGCTGAAACAAGACATCATTATCGGGCGATTCTCCACGGTTATGGACAGGATAAAGAACTGCCGTGAGGAAAGCGCAATCTCAATTTTCTCGCAATAATTGCACGGACAAGGAATCATGAACGCCATAAGTCGCCGTGAAAATACACGCCACGACCAAGGCCCATAGTACAAAAGTATCAGGCGATGGAGAGCGCCTGGAAGACCGAAACCAAATTTTGGGAAAATCCGGCTCCGAACACAACCCTAGTCCGAAATAAAAGGGTGCATCATATTCAGGCACCTGGGTTAAAAACCAAAAAGCAAAAACCCCCTAAAGGGCACGGAACCGTACTGGAGGGATGGCTCAACGGACCTTGCAAAATTCATAGCATAGAGGGCACCACGCCAACGCATAGCCTTTGAGCATGTTGGATACTACGGCAGGTGGCCAAAAGTGGCGAAGGGATTCTAACCCCAGAGAACCAGCCCAGCAGTACCAGTACGGTATTAACAGTCTTCGAGACTTTTGCATCAAACAATATGCGAAAACGAACACTCCGCAGCTTTGCCGAAGTCTACCAAATAGCAACAATAAATCCATGGAGTGACACGGCTATTACCTTTAATGCCAGTGACGAACCTAGATTCCGAAGAGCCCGAGCACCAGCCGCATTGGTCCTTAGTCCAATAGTGGACGGCTTTGACCTTACTAAGGTACTCATGGATGGCGGCAGCGGATTAAACCTCATCTACGAGGAAACCCTTCGAAAAATGGAAGTAGACTGGAGCCGCATTGAGCGAAGCAACACAACCTTCAGAGGAATAATCCCTAGTCGGGAAGCATGCTGGACAGGAAAAAACACACTAGATGTGGTATTCGGCTCGCCGGACAACTACAGGTCCGAGGATATCACGTTCCATGTGGCCCCGTTCAGCAGCGAATATCACGCTTTATTAGGACGAGAGGCATTCACAATTTTTCAAGCTATATCCCATTACGGGTACATGAAGCTCAAAATGCCCGGGCCCAACGGAATCATCACCCTTGCTAGTGATCCGGACGTAGCACTCCGCGCCGAAAATAAGACAGCCACACTAGCCCTTGAGGCGCTATCTGAAGCCCTAGCGGTCGAGGAACTCATAGCGCTGCGCTCCACGGTGAACAGGGACGACGTGATACTTGACAAAAGATCCAAGTCCACCTCTTTTAAGCCCGCGGACGAAATAGTCAAATTCCAAGTCCATCCAACGGACCCTACAAAAACGGCCTCCATTAGGGCACAATTAAACCCTGATGTAGACGCCGCACTACGAGAATTCCTACGAGAAAATTGAGATATTTTTGCCTGGCACCGTTCAGACATGCCAGGAATCCCATGCCGGCTGGCAGAGCACAGCCTAAACATTCTAAAAGGATTCAAGCCAATCAAACAGGCTGTTCGGCGATTTTCCGAACCCAAAAGACAGGCAATGGGAGAGGAGCTAGCCAAACTATTAGAAGCCGGATTCATCAGAGACATAAAACATCCGGACTGGCTAGCAAACCTGGTAATGGTACCAAAGAAGCACGAATCCTGGTGCCTGTGTGTCGATTTCAAGGACCTTAACAAGGCTTGCCCAAAGGATCCCTTCCCCCTTCCCCGCATAGATCAAATTATCGACGCTACCGCAGGACACGATTCATTGTGCTTCCTCGACGCATACTCCGGCTACCATCAAATCAAGATGGCAGAGCCAGACCAAGCCGCAACGGCATTTATTAGTCCATACGAACCTTTCTGCTTCAACACAATGCCCTTCGGGCTCAAAAATGCCGGCGCAACATACCAGCGCATGATTCAGACATGTCTGGCAAACCAGATCGGCAAAACAAAGGAGGCATACGTAGATGATGTGGTCGTGAAATCCAAACACGTCGAAACTCTAGTAGACGACTTGAGGCTCACATTCGACAATCTCCGAGCATATGACATTAAGCTCAACCCGGAAAAATGCGTTTTCGGCGTGCCAGCCGGAAAGCTCTTGGGCTTCATTGTATCCGGTAGAGGAATTGAAGCAAACCCAGCCAGGATCCGAGCCCTGTCACAATTGGATATCCCAAAAGACCTCAAGCAAATACAAAAATTGACTGGATGCGTGGCGGCTCTAAGCTGCTTCATCTCCCGCTTAGGAGAAAAGGCATTACCCCTTTATCGCCTCCTTTGGCGCACCGAACACTTCAAGGATTTGATGCGCCACGGCCGACTCGAAGAAATAAAGGCCATATTGGCAACAACCGTTCTGGCCATACCAACGTATGCGAACCAATGCTATTATATATTGCGGCAACACATCAAGTTGTAAGCGTGGTGCTCGTCGTCGAACGAGAAACGGAAGGACATAAGTTCCCTCTTCAAAAACTAGTGTACTACGTATCCACTGTCCTAACTCCATGCAAATCCCGGTATCCACATTATCAAAAGATAGCGTACGCAATGTTCATGGCATCCCGGAAGCTCCGACACTACTTTCAAGAGTGTTCAATAACAGTAGCCTCCGAATTACCTCTCAATGACATTATAAATAACCGCGACGCGACTGGCAGGATTGGAAAATGGGCCATCGAGCTCCTACCATTCGACATAACCTACAAACCACGGCGAGCTATCAAGTCGCAAGTTTTGGCCGACTTCATCGCCGAATGGACTGAAGCCGAACTCCCTAAAGAGTACGGCGCATATTCTAACTGGATCATGCACTTCGACGGCTCCAAAATGTGGGCCGGCCTGGGGGCTAGCGTCGTCTTGACGTCCCCAACCAGGGACACAGTCCAATACGTACTTCAGATAATGTACACGGACTCCAACAACGCAGCCGAATATGAGGCCCTTCTACATGGCCTCCGGATGGCGGTCTCCATGGGCATTAAATGCCTAGAGGTGCGAGGGGATTCGAACCTCGCGATATCCCAAATAAATGGAGACTTCGACGCCAAGGATCCGAAAATGGCAGCTTACCGTAACGCCCTTTTGAAAATGTCAGCTCGGTTTGAAGGGCTTGAAGTTCACCATATAGCCCGGGATAATAATCAAGCGGTGGACGTATTGGCACGCATCAGCGCAAAGCGCGATGCCGTCCCCCCCAACATCTTCCTGGAACGGCTTTTCAAGCCATCCGTACTATGGGAAGGGTAGTCCGGACATACAATATCCGGACCCAACCGCACTACCCGACACCGCACACTCTGAAACTATCGGCGGTTCTGCCAATGAAACAACACCTTCAGCCCACGAAATAATGGCAGTCATTGCCCCGTGGGCCGAGCCATTCCTAGCTTACCTAACTAAGCAGGAACTTCCCGAGGACCAAAACGAGGCCCGCTGCATAGTACGGTGCTCTAAAGCCTATAAGGTCCATGAGGGAGAGCTCTATAAGTAAAGCACAACTAGAGTCCTTCAAAGGTGTATCTCCGAAAAGGAAGGGCGAAATCTTCTGGCTGAAATTCATGCCGGACTCGGTGCGCACCATGCCGCAGCATGGGCCCTTGTAAGCAAGGCCTTCCGTACCGGATTTTATTGGCCAACGGCCCGGACAGACGCCCAGGATGTAGTCCAACGATGCGTCGGTTGCCAGCTCTTTGCTAATCAGAGCCACATGCCACCCACCGCCGCGAAAACTATACCCATCACCGGTCGTCATGGATCCGGGGCTTGACATGGTTGGACCCCTTAAAGGAGGAACCCACAAGCAAAAATACCTATTGGTCATGGTGGATAAATTCACCAAATGGATAGAGGCCAAGCCAGTTAAGACGGCCGAATCTGGACCCGTGATAGACTTCATATCAGGGGTAGTACACTGTTACGGTGTCCCCCACAGCATCATCACTGATAACGGCACAAACTTCACGGCCGACGAGGTTAAACTCTAGTGCAAGAACATGGGCATCAAGCTCGACTACGCTTCAGTCTATCACCCTCAAACTAACGGTCAAGTCGAGCGAGCAAATGGTCTAATCATGAGCGGCATTAAACCCAGACTAGTGCGGTCCCTCACGGAATGTAAGACGCACTGGCTAGAGGAGCTCGACTCCATACTCTTGGGGCTGCGGACCACGCCAAATCGCACTACCGGATTCACACCATTTTTCATGGTGTACGGCGCAGAGGCAGTTTTGCCCTGCGACATAATTCATGACTCACCTTTTATTCACCATTATATGCATCGATATGACTTAAGTTTTGTCCAAGCTGGGTTGCCTGGCTCGTGTGCTTACCCCTACGTTCCCGATTGTTTGGCTAGGAGGTAAAGGGAGCACCTCTGCGATTGTTACTGCCGGGTCAGCCGGATGTGTACCTCAGACTGGGTGAAGCCGAAAGCTAGCGTTCTTAAGGGAATATTCGGTCGGTGACTTGAAAGATGATTTCCTACTTATTTATTTATCTGCCCCCAGATGCTTTTCTGCTCTTTTTGCAGTCCGGACATGCACTTTAGGGCATGCCTCCCAGGGAAAGGAACCCCTAACGGAACTATTCTCCCTGGAAGATGTTTCTTACTAACCATGTAATATAACATAACAAGTTGGGCACTTGTCTGATAAAGCACTAATTACCCCTACACCTGGTCTCCATGCATGCCCCGGTTTTTACATAACCGTGAGGGTATTCGGACACACTCCTTACTATCGGGTCCCGAGGTTGAAGCGAAAAGGTCCGCAAAGACAAACGATCTACAATCCGGCTAGAAGGCATTTTTCATGTCATTTTCAATTACATAGTCAAATTGACTGATTGTATTCCTCTTCAATTCCATCTAACAGGCTGTCTAGTTTACAGTCCCACTGGGAATACTTCGCGGCCAACTCTACTTGGCCGCACATTGCTTTACAGGATCTCCTTCCCATCAGGCCCCACAGGTCCGACCTCGGTCATGTGGTTTGGATGAGCCTTCGTGTACCGCGTCTTGACCATGGCCCAGGCCTCCCTGTCGCCTTGACGGCAGGCCGATATCTTCCACATACGGAAGCACCACCGTGCTCCCTGAAGCTTCTCCGCAAGCCCTCCAAGACCCTCGGGTAGGGAGACGGACGACCATAAGGCTTGGGCGACGCCAGTCATCACCTGCCGAACTCGTTCGTGCAGTTGCAGCAGCTCGGGAAGTTGGTCACCCGTTGAACCGGGCATTTCCTCTGCAGGACAGCCTGTGAGCATACCTACAGACATGTTCATGTTAATCGACTTCCTCGCCGAACTCTTCTTTTCAAAAGTTCGTTCAAGCACTTGTTGGGGAACGTAGTAATTTCAAAAAATTTCCTACGCACACGCAAGATCATGGTGATGAATAGCAACGAGAGGGGAGAGTGTTGTCCACATACCCTTGTAGACCCGGCGAAGCGATCACAACGTAGAGGAAGTAGTCGACGCTCTCCTCGCGATCCGACCGATCCCGCGCCAAGCATTCGGCGCCCGAGTTCTTGACACACGACAGCTCGATGACGTCCCTCAGACTCGATCCAGCCGAGTGTCAAGGAGAGTTCCACAAGACGACGGCGGCGTGGACGATCTTGATGTTTCACGGCGCAGGCTTCGCTTAAGCTTCATGACGGTATGACCGAGGTGGAATATGGTGGAGGGGGCACCGACACGGCTAAGGAACGATCCGTAGATCAAACTTGTGTGTTCTAGGGTGCCCCCTGCCCCGTATATAAAGGAGGGAGGGGGAGGCCGGCCGCCCAGAGAGGCGGCTGCTGAGGAGTCCTACTCCCACCGGAGTAGGACTCCCCCTTCCTAGTTGGAATAGGATTGGGGGAGGGAAGAGAAGAGGGGCGCCGCCTCCTTGTCCTATTCGGACTGGGGGAGAGGGCGCGGCCACCTCCTCTAGCCGGCCCTCCTCTTCTCTCCTCGAGGCCCACCGAGGCCCATTTACCCCGGGGTTCCGTAACCTCCCTGTACTCCAGAATTCCTGTTTTACCGAACCATTCAACTCCAAACATAGGCTTCCAATATATCAATCTTTATGTCTCGACCATTTCGAGACTCCTCGTCATGTCCGTGATCACATCCGGACTCAACTTCTTCGTACATCAAAATACATAAACTCATAATAACTGCCATCGAAAACTTTAAGCGCATGGACCCTACGGTTCGAGAACAATGTAGACATGACCTAGAACTAT
Source organism: Aegilops speltoides (assembly GCA_021437245.1). Classification (NCBI taxonomy): domain Eukaryota; kingdom Viridiplantae; phylum Streptophyta; class Magnoliopsida; order Poales; family Poaceae; genus Aegilops; species Aegilops speltoides. Next base: position 483,827,315 of record CM038147.1, read on the forward strand.
TCTCGGTCAATAACCAATAGCGGACCTGGATGCCCATATTGGTTCCTACATATTCTACTGAAGATCTTTATCGGTCAGATCGCATAACAACATACGTTGTTCCTTTGTCATCGGTATGTTACTTGCCCGAGATTCGATCGTCAGTATCCAATACCTAGTTCAATCTCGCTACGCAAGTCTCTTTACTCGTTCCGTAATACATCATCTCACAACTAACTCATTAGTTGTAGTGCTTGCAAGGCTTCAGTGATGTGCATTACCGAGAGGGCCCAGAGATACCTCTCCGACAATCGGAGTGACAAAACCTAATCTCAAATACGCCAACCCAACATCTGCCTTTGGAGACACCTGTAGTACTCCTTTATAATCACCCAGATTCGCCAGTGACGCTTGGTAGCACCCAAAGTGTTCCTCCGCAAACGGAGTTGCATAATCTCATAGTTACGTGAACATGTATAAGTCATGGATAAAAGCAGAGCAACATACTAAACGATCGTGTGCTAAGCTAATGGAATGGGTCATGTCAATCGATCATTCTACTAATGATGTGACCTTGTTAATCAAATAACAACTCTTTGTTCATGGTCAGAAACATAACCATCTTTGATTAACAAGCTAGTCTAGTAGAGGCATACTAGTGACATGTTGTTTGTTTATTCATTCACACATGTATCATGTTTCCGGTTAATACAATTCTAGCATGAATGATAAACATTTATCATGAAATAAGGAAATAAATAATAACTTTATTATTGCCTCTAGGGCATATTTCCTTCCGCCTCCCACTTGCACTAGAGTCAATAATCTAGATTACATAGTAATGATTCTAACACCCATGGAGTCTTGGTGCTGATCATGTTTTGCTCGTGGAAGAGGCTTAGTCAACGGTCTGCAACATTCAGATCCGTATGTATCTTGCAAATCTCTATGTCTCCCACCGACTAAGTCCCGGATGGAATTGAAGCATCTCTTGATGTGCTTGGTCCTCTTGTGAAATCTGGATTCCTTCGCTAAGGCAATTGCTCCAAGATTGTCACGAAGATTTTCATTGACCCGATGCACTAGGTATGACACCTAGATCGGATATGAACTCCTTCATCCGACTCCTTCATTAGCTGCTTCCGCCGCTATGTACTCCGCTTCACATGTAGATCCCGCCACGACGCTTTGTTTAGAACTGCACCAACCGACAGCTCCTCCGCTTAGTGTAAATCGATCCGGTTTGCGATTTAGAATCGTCCGGATCGTGTCAAAGCTTGCATCAACGTAACTGCCATTTATGAGCTCTTTGTCACCTCCATATACGAGAAACATATCCTTAGTCCTTTTCGTATTTCAGATGTTCTTGACCGCTGTCCAAAGGATCCACTCGGATTACTTTGGTACCTTCCTGCTAGGCTTATAGCAAGGCACACATCAGTCCGGTACACAGATTGCATACATGATAGAGCCTATGGCTGAAGCATAGGAACATCTTTCATTTTCTCTATCTTCTGCAGTGGTCGGGCATTGAGTCTTACTCAACTTCACACCTTGTAACACGTGCAAGAACCCTTTCTTTGCTTGATCCATTTTGAACTTCTTCAAAATTTTGTCAAGGTATGTGCTTTGTGAAAGTCCAATTAAGCGCCTTGATCTATCTCTATAGATCTTAATGCCCAATATGTAAGCAGCTTCACCGAGGTCTTTCATTGAAAAACTCTTATTCAAGTATCCCTTTATGCTATCCAGAATTCTATATCATTTCCGATCAGCAATATGTCATCTACATATAATATCGAAATGCTACAGAGCTCCCACTCACTTTCTTGTAAATACAAGCTTCTCCAAAAGTCTCAGATAAACCCAAATGCTTTGATCACACTATCAAAGCGCTTATTCCAACTCCGAGATGCTTGCACCAGTCCATAGATGGATCGCTGGAGCTTGCATACTTTGTTAGCTCCTTTGGATCGATAAAACCTTCGTTGCATCATATACAACTCTTCTTCCGTAAATCCATTCAGAATGCAGTCTTTACATCCATTTGCCAAATTTCATAATCATAAAATGCGGCAATTGCTAACATGATTCGGACGGACTTAAGCATCGCTACGGGTGAGAAGGTCTCATCATAGTCAATCCCTTGAACTTGTCGAAAACCTTTGCGATAAGTCGAGCTTTATATAACACATAATATTACCGTCGGTCGGTCTTCTTCTTGAAGATCCACTTGTTTTCTATTGCTTGCCTACCCTCGGCAAGTCAACCAAAGTCCATACTTTGTTTTCATACATGGATCCCATCTCGCATTTCATGGCCTCAAGCCATTTTATGAATCTGGGCTCACCATCGCTTCTTCATAGTTCGTAGGTTCATCATGATCTAGTAGCATGATTTCCGAACAGGATTACCATACCACTCAGTGCGGATCTTACTCGTTGATCTACGAGGTTCTCGAGTAACTTGATCTCAAGTTTCATGATCAACATCATCAACTTCCTCACTACTTGGTGTAGATGTCTCGAAACCGTTTCTGCGATTTAACTACTTTCAAGTAAGGGAGAAGGTACTATTACCTCATCAAGTTCCACTTTCCTCCCACTCACTTCTTTCGAGAGAAACTCCTTCTCTAGAAAGGATCCATTCTTAGCAACGAATGTCTTGCCTTCGGATCTGTGATAGAAGGTGTACCCAACTGTCTCCTTTGGGTATCCTATGAAGACACATTCTCGATTTGGGTTCGAGCTTATCAGTTGAAGCTTTTTCACATAAGCATCGCATCCCCAAACTTTAAGAAACGACAACTTTGGTTTCTTGCCAAACCACAGTTCATAAGGTGTCGTCTCAACGGATTTCGACGGTGTTCTATTCAAGGTGAATGCGGCCGCCTCTAGAGCATAACCCCAAAACGATAGCGGTAAATCAGTAAGAGACATCATAGATCGCACCATATCTAGTAAAGTGCGATTCGACGCTCGACACACCATTACGTTGTGGTGTTCCGGTGGCGTGAGTTGCTAAACTATTCCGCATTGTTTCAAATGTAGACCAAACTCAGAACTCAAATATTCACCTCCACGATCGATCGTAGAAATTTAATTTTCTTATTACGATGATTTTCAACTTCACTCTGAAATTCTTTGAACTTTTCAAATGTTTCAGACTTATGTTTCATTAAGTAGATATACCCATATCTGCTTAAGTCATCTGTGAAGGTGAGAAAATAACGATATCCGCCACGAGCCTCAACATTCATCGGACCACATACATCTCAGATGTATGATTTCCAACAAATCTGTTGCTCTCTCCATAGTACCGAGAACGGTGTTCTAGTCATCTTGCCCATGAGGCACGGTTCGCAAGTGCCAAGTGATTCATAATCAAGTGACTCCAAAAGTCCATCAAGATGGAGTTTCTTCATGCGCTTTACACGATATGACCTAAACGGCAAGTACCACAAATAAGTTGCACTATCATTATCAACTCTGCATCTTTTGGCTTCAACATTATGAATATGTGTATCACTACTATCGAGATTCATCAAAATAGACCACTCCTCAAGGGTGCATGACCATAAAAGATATTACTCATATAAATAGAACAACCATTATTCTCTGATTTAAATGAATAACCGTCTCGCATCAAACAAGATCCAGATATAATGTTCATGCTCAACGCAGCACCAAATAACAATTATTTAGGTCTAAAACTAATCCCAAGGTAGATGTAGAGGTAGCGTGCCGACCGCGATCACATCGACTTTGGAACCATTTCCCACGCCGCATCGTCACCTCGCCCTTTGCCGTGTTAAGCAATCCGTAGTCCCCTGCTTCGAGTTGCAAATATTAGCAATGAACCAAGATCAAATACCCAGTGCTCTGCGAGCTCTAGTAAGGTACACATCAATAACATGTATATCACATATACCTTTGTTCACCTTGCCATCCTTCTTATCCGCCAAATACTTGGGGCAGTTCCGCTTCCAAAGGACTATCCGCTTGCGGTAGAAGCACTCGATTTCAGGTTTAGGGCCGACTTGGGTTTCTTCTCCCGAGCAGAACTTGCTTGCTGTTCTTCTTGAAGTTCCCTTCTTCTTCCCTTTGCCTTTCTTCTTGAAACTAGTGGTCTTATTGACCATCAACACTTGATGCTCCTTCTTGATTTCTACCTCCGCAGCCTTTAGCATTGCGAAGAGCTCATGCATAGTCTTTACTAACCCTTGCATATTATAGTTCATCACGAAGCCTTTGTAGCTTGGTGGCGTGATTGAGAATTCATCAATGACACAATCATCCGGAAGATTAACTCCCAATTGTGTCAAGTGATTGTAATACCCGGACATTCTGAGTATATGCTCACTAATGTAACTATTCTCCTCCATCTTGCAGCTATAGAACTTATTGGAGACTTCATATCTCTCAATCCGGGCATTCTGTTGGAATATTAACTTCAACTCTGGAACATCTCATATGCTCCATGACGCTCAAAACGTCGTTGAAGTCCCGGTTCTAAGCCGTAAAGCATGGCACATGAACTATAGAGTAGTCATCAGCTTTGCTCGCGCAGACGTTCTTAACGTCGTCGTTGCATCATCGGAAGAAGTTCGCACCTAGCGGTGCATCCAGACGAACTCTTCCAGGCAGCAATGAGGATGATCCTCAAGTTACGGACCCGATCCGTAATTGCTACCATCATCTTTCAACTTTGCTTTCTCAAGGAACGCATTAAAATTCAACGGAACAACAAAGACGAGCCATCTATCTACAATCAAACATAAACAAGCAAGATACTATCAGTACTAAGTTCATGATAAATTTAAGTTCAATTAATCATATTACTTAAGAACTCCCACTTAGAAAAACATCCTCTAGTCATCTAAGTGATCACGTGATCCAAATCAACTAAACCATAACCGATCATCACGTGAAATGGAGTAGTTTTCAATGGTGAACATCTTATGTTGATCATATCTACTATATGATTCACGCCGACCTTTCGGTCTCCGTGTTCCGAGGCCATATCTGCATATGCTAGGCTCGTCAAGTATAACCCGAGTATTCTACGTGTGCAAAACTGGCTTGCACCCGTTGTAGATGGACGAGAGCTTATCACACCCGATCATCACGTGGTGTCCGGGCACGATTTAACTTTGGCAACGGTGCATACTGGGAGAACACTTCTTGATAATTTAGTGAGAGATCATCTTATAATGCTACCGCCAATCAAAGCAAGATAAGATGCATAAAGGATAAACATCACATGCAAATCAATATAAGTGATATGATATGGTCATCATCATCTTGTGCTTCGTGATCTCCATCTCCGCAGCACCACCATGATCACCATCGCCACCGCGCGACACCTTGATCTCCATCGTAGCATCGTTGTCGCCTCGCCAATCTTATGCTTCTACGACTATCGCTACCGCTTAGTGATAAAGTAAAGCATTACGTAGCGATTGCATTGCATACAATAAAGCGACAACCATATGGCTCCAGCCATTGCCGATAACCGGTTACAAAACATGATCATCTCATACAATAAAATATAGCATCACGCCTTGACCATATCACATCACAACATGCCCTGCAAAAACAAGTTAGACGCCCTCTACTTTGTTGTTGCAAATTTTACGTGGCTGCTACGGGCTTAAGCAAGAACCAGTCTCACCTCGCATCAAAACCACAACGATACTTCACAAATAGACTCGCTTTAACCTTCTCAAGGACCGGCGTAGCCACACTCAGTTCAACTAAAGTGAGAGAGACAGCACCCACCAGTCACCTTTAAGCAACGAGTGCTCGCAGCGGTGAAACCAGTCTCGCGTAGCGCGTCGCTGTAATGTCGGTCCGGGCCGCTTCATCTCACAATACCGCTGAACCAAAGTATGACATGCTGGTAGGTAGTATGACTTGTATCGCCCACAACTCACTTGTGTTCTACTCGTGCAAAACATCAAACCATAAAAACCTAGGCTCGGATGCCATTTGGGGGGGAGCGAGTAATTTCAAAAATTTCCTCGCACACGCAAGATCATGGTGATGAATAGCAACGAGAGGGGAGAGTGTTGTCCACATACCCTTGTAGACCCGGCGAAGCGATCACAACGTAGAGGAAGTAGTCAGACGCTCTCCTCGCGATCCGACCGATCCCGGCGCCATTACTCCGCGCCCCGAGTTCTTGACACACGTACAGCTCGATGACGCCCTCGATCTCGATCCAGCCGAGTGTCGAGGGAGAGTTCCACAAGACGATGGCGCAGGTGGCGATCTTGATGTTTCACGGCGCAGGGCTTCGCCTAAGCTTCATGACGGTATGACCGAGGTGGAATATGGTGGAGGGGGCACCGCACACGGCTAAGGAACGATCCGTAGATCAAACTTGTGTGTTCTAGGGTGCCCCCTGCCCCCGATATATAAAGGAGGAGGGGGAGGCCGGCCGGCCCTAGAGAGGCGCTGCCGAGGAGTCCTACTCCCACCGGGAGTAGGACTCCCCTTCCTAGTTGGAATAGGATTGGGGGAGGGAAGAGGAGAGGGCCGCCCCCTCCTGTCCTATTCAGACTGGGGGGAGGGCGCGCGGCCACCTCCTGGCCGGCCCCTCCTCTTCTCCCTCGAGGCCCACTGAGGCCCATTTACCCCCCGGGGGGTTCCGGTAACCTCCCGGTACTCCGGTAAATTCCTGTTTTCACCCGGAACCATTCCGAACTCCAAACATAGGCTTCCAATATATCAATCTTTATGTCTCGACCATTTCGAGACTCCTCGTCATGTCCGTGATCACATCCGGGACTCCGAACTTCTTCGGTACATCAAAACTCATAAACTCATAATAACTGTCATCGAAAACTTTAAGCGTGCGGACCCTACGGTTCGAGAACAATGTAGACATGACCTAGAACTATTCTCGGTCAATAACCAATAGCGGGACCTGGATGCCCATATTGGTTCCTACATATTCTACGAAGATCTTTGTCGGTCAGACCGCATAACAACATACGTTGTTCCCTTTGTCATCGGTATGTTACTTGCCCGAGATTCGATCGTCGGTATCCAATACCTAGTTCAATCTCGCTTACCGCAAGTCTCTTTACTCGTTCCGTAATACATCATCTCACAACCTCATTAGTTGTAGTGCTTGCAAGGCTTCATGATGTGCATTACCGAGAGGGCCCAGAGATACCTCTCCGACAATCGGAGTGACAAAACCTAATCTCAAATACGCCAACCCAACATCTGCCTTTGGAGACACCTGTAGTACTCCTTTATAATCACCCATTACGTTGTGGACGTTTGGTAGCACCCAAAGTGTTCCTCCGCAAACGGAGTTGCATAATCTCATAGTTACAGGAACATGTATAAGTCATGGATAAAAGCAGTAGCAACATACTAAACGATCGTGTGCTAAGCTAATGGAATGGGTCATGTCAATCAGATCATTCTACTAATGATGTGACCTTGTTAATCAAATAACAACTCTTTGTTCATGGTCAGGAAACATGACCATCTTTGATTAACAAGCTAGTCTTGTAGAGGCATACTAGTGACATGTTGTTTGTTTATTCATTCACACATGTATCATGTTTCCGGTTAATACAATTCTAGCATGAATGATAAACATTTATCATGAAATAAGGAAATAAATAATAACTTTATTATTGCCTCTAGGGCATATTTCCTTCAGCACTTACTATAAATGCCGCGACGAAGCCGCAGATTCTCCTTCACGGAGTAAGAGAGCTGGACACGAACATCCTTTAGTTCCTCGCCCAGCTGAGTGTTGGCATCTTGGAGGTTATTCTTCTCCTGCCGCACTCTTGTAAGCACCTTCTCGCCGGCCTTCAGCTGGCGAAGTAGCTGCTGCCTATACGGATCTAGTCCGGCACCATCTGCAATATTATTGTCAGACCCATGTACACGCAGCACTTCACAAACTACTTCTCTTTCGAAAGTATATATTACCGGAGGGGGTCTCTGTGGCTCCTCCCGTGGCGGCTAGTGCGGCCTCAAGTTGGGCCTTGCACTCTTGAAGCTCCTGGGACAGGTGGGTATTCTTATCCGTAAGATCCTGCATAGCAAATGATCCTTAAATCAGTTACTCTAACTATTTTAAGTCTCGGGGGCTACTGGCATATATAACTATCAAAATTTCTCACCCGTATGTCTTTCACATACTGCTCCGTGGCTCTGGCTAGACCATCTTGAGCGGCACGGAGGTGCGCATCTCCCGAATTGAAGGCATTAACGCCTCCGGGGAAAAGCATGCGTCACAAAGAACTGTCCGGCGGCGCCTGTGATTCAGGGCGCTCTCCACCTCAGATCTGGTGGCGGACAACCGATCGGCGTCCTCTGTTGGAGGAGCACCCGACGCGCACTTTGCGTTTGCCTCCCCCTCTGGACCGGGCGTTGGAGCCTGGCTGGCGGAGGCTTGATTGGCAATCTCTCCGGACACAGTCCGGCGAGCGCTCTTTCTCCTGAAAAAACCACGAACGTTAATATGCCTTCTAGGAATCTTTCCTGGAAACATGGTGGCGCGACATACCATTGTGGCGATGTCTCGATCCGCGCCACACTTCTTTTCCACCTGCTGGGCCTTGCTTCCCCTTGTTGGCCAGCCGCCGCGGGTTCGGCTTCTCGCCTCGAAGGAACCTCCTGCGGAACACCATTGGTATGTGGTGGTCAGATAAGCATGGATAAGTAATGGTATCAGGACTCCGGTCACAGTTACCTGGGAAACCAAAGATATTCCGGGGTAGTCGGCCGTAATGGCGACCAAAGCATTGTCGATGCTAAGTTGGTTGAACACCCCATTGATCAGCTCCACCTTTATGTCCGGATCCTCTTCGGAGGCCGGATCGAGGGATCGTTCCGGATCCTCGGGTTGTGGAGCCGGGCTGTGTATGTCCTCTACAGCCCGGCGCAGTTCCTGCGTCAAAATCACAAAGTGAGACACTTAACTTTGGGAATATGGATCGGCTAGACAAACATTCGCTTACCCAGCTCCGAGGGTTGTTCATGGAAAGTCCGTTCAATGGACTAGCAGGGAGGAAATCCTCCTTCTCCCCTTTGTATAGGCCGGACAGGATCTTCACCAGATCAGCGACCGATCCCGGCCCCTTGCGGCCATGACGGGTAGCATCATCATCCCCGTTGAAGTCCCACATGGGGTGGCCCCTATACTGGAGCGACTGCACCCCTCGCATAATGCATGTGGCCATGACCCCGATCATGGTCAATCCGGAATGGGCCAATAACCTTATTCGGCCCATCAGATACTGGACTTCCCTATCTGTAGGATCGGAAGTATGTCTAGAGGGGGGGTGATTAGACTACTTGACAACTTAAAAGTTTAGCCTTTTGATTAGGACAAGTTTTTAGCAAGTTCACAATGATGACCAAGTCAAGTATCACCCTACACATGCAATTCTAGAGTAGTGGCAGCGGAAAGTAAATTGCACATGTAGTAAATAAGAGGTGGAGAAGAGCAAACGCAATTTGGAGACACGGAGATTTTTCTCGTGGTTCCGATAGGTGGTGCTATCGTCAATCCACGTTGATGGAGACTTCAACCCACGGAGGGTAACAGCTGCGAGAGTCCACGGAGGGCTCCACCCACGAAGGGTCCACGAAGAAGCAACCTTGTCTATGCCATCATGGCTTACGCCCACGGAGGACTAGCCTTACTCGGGGTAGATCTTCACGAAGTAGGCGATCTCCTTGCCCTTACAAACTTCTTGGTTCAACTCCACATCTTGACGGAGGCTCCCAAGCGACACCTAACCAATCTAGGAGGCACCACCCTCCAAAAGGTAATAGATGGTGTTGGTGATGATGAACTCCTTGCTCTTGTGCTTCAAATGATAATCTCCCCAACACTCAACTCTCCTCACTGATTTGGCTGTGGTGGAGGAAGGGATTGAGTGGAAAGCAACTTGGGAAGGCTAGAAATCAAGTTTCATATGGTGGGAGTGGAGCAACTTGATCTCAACACAAGGGTAGGTAGTTTTCTTCTCGAAATGTAAGGTAGGAGTGGTAGTTCTTTCGATGGCTCTCCCACGAATGAAGAGGAGGTGGAGGGTATTTATAGCCTCCACACAAAATCCAACCGTTACACATTTGACCAATCTCGGTCGGACCGAAGTTGACAACTCGGTGAGACCGAAAGTTCAAATCTTGTGAGCGTTGGGATTTTCGATGGGACCGAAAATACAATCTCGGTTAGTCCGATTCTTCCAAAGTCTAGGGTTTGCCAATCTCGGTGGGACCGACTTTCTCATCTCGGTGACACCGATTTGAGTCTGAATGTTCTGAAGCTTGGCAACACCAATTTCGTATGACCGAGTTTGGAATCGGAAAATCCGAAATTATTAGGGTTTGGGTATATGGTGAGGTGGTTCATCTCGGTGTGACTGAGTTTATGGAATCGGTGGGACCGAGATTACTTATGGGTTTATGTTGGAATGAAAGATTGCGATAGTTTGAGAGATAAATCACTAAGCACTTTGAGCAACCAGATCATCATCATAACCTCATCCCTTTTAATAGTATTGGCTTTCCTATGGACTCAATGTGATCTTGGATCACTAAACCAAAAATGGAGTCTTGAGCTTTTGCCAATGTTTTCCTTAGCATTTTGAGGGTCCACATCATCACCATTGCCATACCCATATCAATGAACTTTCGAAATATTCTCAAGAAATAATTAGTTCAATGATATATATGTTGTTATTAATTACCAAAACCACCCGGGATTAGTTGCACTTTCAATCTCCCCTTTTGGTAATTGATGACAACATATAGATCAAAGCTTCGACAAATGATATAATCAATGAATAACATAAATCGCTTTGAGAAGTATGTGATAAGCAAGAGCTCCCCCTAAATTTGTGCATTATTTAAGATTTGCGTTTGAATGCAAATGCACAATCGATTAGGATCATGGGTCACTCTTCCATGTCACATACATCTTGGTGGAGCGCACAAAATGATAAGAATGAATAGCATGCACCCAATCACCAAGACATGAGTAAGTGATCATACAAGATATGAATAGAATATGATAAGCATTAAGCACACATTAAGCATAGTATGATCAAGCACTCATCAAGATAGAGCAAACGTAGTATCAAACACACGAAATGTCTCAAGAACTCAAAAGTATCTCAAGGAAAACCGCAAACGAAAGAGCAAAAACGAGCACTCTCTCTCTCGAAGTCCTATGATCTATACAATTTCTCCCCCTTTGGCAACAAGTTACCAAAAAGTTCGAAAGGTATAGAGCTAATCGTCACTAGGGACTCTGCTGGCGGCTCCTGTCTGCGTCGATGGAGTGGAGATAGCTGCATCTGCAAAAGCTTCTGAAGTCTGTGGAGCTGGAGGAGTGGACACTTGGAGCTGGTCTTTGGGCCGATGGAGCTGTAGGAGGTGCTGATGTAGTAGCCCAGGGTCATCCTTTGGAATAGCAGTGATCTGGGCTTTGTGGGCCTTCGCAGCAGCTGCTCATAGTCATCTGGACTAGATCACCTTCCATCTCCTTCATGAGCTCTGCCTTCTCCCTTTTGCTTCCTCAATGTCCGCCTCAAGCTTGTTGACGGTGACTGCACTTGATCGACTTGACATCGAGCATGGAACTTATCTTCAACTATCCTCTCAAGGCTCTCCACAGACGCACTATCTTGGCAGGCGTAGTTCAATTCTCTGAGTGGCTTCAAGAAGTTGTTCTCCAACGCTCTTGGGCTTTGCTGCTGCTTCCTTCTCAGCTTTAGCTTGTTTGGCGACTTCAGACTTAGCGTGTCCTTCACGGATGTGGGAGCATCCTCGGTCATCACAACTTCATTATCTTCATGTTCAGGCTGCGGTGGCAAGTGGGGTCTATCCAACGGTAGGTGTCCGTGCCAAACTTGGCATTGATGAGCATCTAAATGTGCGGAGCAAACCCACATGACCTCTTACAGTCTGCTCTTCCCTCTTGATAGTCTCTACTATCGTGTCCATCACCTTAAAAGGTGTCTTCGATCTAGAATGTGCAGCATGTTGATAGAATAGCCTCTTATCATGCGGTGGTCTCGACTTGGGCATCAAAGTATGCCTCGTAATGGTGTTAGTGGTTGGGAGACCTGCTCAAGATGATAAACTGATCCAAGCTTCCATATCTCAACATCCTTGTCCGGTACCTCATTGTACATGTTCTTCATAGACTCGTGATTCTTCTTTGGAATGCCATAGACATCTACATCATCATCCCTTGATCTTTGGTGCATTCAAGAACGCTCTCCATTCTTCAACAGTTGAAGAGAATCTCTGGCCTTCAGTCATCCATACAATTCTGCCATCTGGATAGAAGTGTGCTGTGGCATAGAACTGCATGATCATCTCATCATTCCATGCTGTCAGTTTCTGACCAACGAACTCAGCAACTCCACATGCAGTGAAGCTCTCATGCACATGTGGGAAGTAGTCTCTGTGCTCTTCACTTGTCGATGTATTCCCAATCAACGATCTCGTGTCAAGAACAATTGGCTTCTTATCCATGAGCACTGCCTCATAGAAATCTTGTTGCTCTCGGTGTGGAACCTTGAGTCAACAGCTGTCCTTCTCCGGTGGCATATGGATCAACTTGCCTCCATAGCCCGAGACCTTTGTCTTTCCTTTCCTTCATATTTTCAGCTCGAGGATGAGCATCATTATGAACGGCAATTTACATCTAAGTTTCACAAACATGTGCCTCTTCATCGATTCAGCGGTGGCACATTGTCCTTCTTCTTCTCTGAAGCGGTATATTTCTCACGCTTTTCTTTGGCTTGGCGGCAGGTTTGGCTTGGGCTGCCTTGGCTGGAGCTGATGGCTTAGATTTTGTGGGTGCTCCTGCCCTGATGGCATCTCCCATCAACTTCTGCTTCTGAGGAGGCTGAGGTGCTTCCTCATCTGAGTCATCATCAGCTTCTTCATGAACTAGCCTCTTCCTCTGGGAAGTTTTCTTGATCTTGCTCGAGGTTTCTTCTTCCAGGCTCAGCTTCTTTGCAACTGTGGACTTCTTCTCTTTGCTGGTGCCTTTCTTTGTCTGTTACCCTTGATAGCCTTTGGCAACCACTTTCCTCTTAGGCTTAGAAGTAATCTCCTCATCTGCAACAAAGTCAGAGTCTTCCTCATCAGAATTCCTCTTCTTCCTGGCCCTGGTGGCAGCTGGAGGCAATCCACTTGGAGTGCTCCTCTCTCCATCATCTGAAAAACTGCTTGCTTCAGGACTTGTCACTGCCTCTGGAATCTCAACTGGTGATTCAGACCTGTTCTGGCTGTCACTTGCATCAGACATGACTGACAACCTGTGAAAAGAATAGGTATAGGCAGAATAGAAGAGTTATCACAAACTGCAGAGGATTTTGCAAAATAAATGAGTTCAAACATTAGTTTTAGGTTTTCACAGAATGCATTTCGGTCGACCGAGTCTAAAATTCGTGAATCCGAGTGTCTAAACCTAACCATACACACCACTTTCGGTTGGACGAAATGGGTTTCGGTCTAGCCGAGAACACTAGGGTTTCACTAAATCCTCACTTCGGTCTTACCGATTTGCACAACTTCGGTTTAACCGAAAAGTGCGATGCAATGGCCAGAGGCCAAATCGGTCGATCCGAGAATGTAGAATCGGTCACACCGAGATGTGTTCGGCGAAACCTAACCCTAAAATTTTCACTCGAATTTTGTTCTATGATCTAATCTGCTGGATAGGAAGATTTCAATCTTGGCAAGAAGCTAGGCAAAACCTATCGTGCATAGAATCGAGAGGTTGAAGCACGAGAGGATGAAACTCACCCAATCTGGTGGAGTTTCACTGGCGGCGGCAATGGTGCGGTGAGATTGACCGTTGACGGCGATGGAGACCAGCGGGCGCACAAAGCGACGGCAGCGGAGACGATCCGAAGACCACGGCGACGGCAAATAAGGGTTTGGGGCGAGACGTTTGAAGGAATAATCAGCGCTGCTGCCTCGGTATATATACCCTTCGGTGTCGGTGGGACCGAGTTGGAAAACTTCGGTGGGACCGAGATGGTTAATCGCGTGCGATTACTCACTTGTCACGCCGAATTTGTAACTTCGGTTTCACCGAGTGAAAACCTAGATCAATCCAAGTGATTTGATCCGTCCGATTTGAGTATATTGGTTTGACCGAAAATACTTAGAAGGTTTTGGAATATAAGCTTTTGACGGATCAGTGGCTCCGAGTGCTCCTCACTCGGTCTGTCCGAAAAAGTCTTGTTCAAAGTTTGTGATATAAGCATGAATAGAGTTTGAGACAAGAAAGCATAGATAGCTAGGGGAGGAACTTAGGCATTCTTGTCCATCCATTTGGTCAAAAAGAAAAAATCCAAAAGACCAAAGCAACAAATGGATGTCCTCGAATGGATAAAATCATGCATCCAACATGCTCACACAATAAGATAGCAAATGAAATATGTGTCAAACATGCACAAACAAAACACTAGCTACTAGCACACAATTTGGCGATGACTAGGTCATCTATATATGAGTATATTGACTTAGGAGTCAAATGAGAACATTTGATCATAGGTCATACTCATCGTTTAAGCACAAGTGGGGTTACCACTTTTCCATAAAGCATTAATGTGTTCACATCATTTGAAGATGCTTTAGCTCATTTCTTTAGAGCAAAGCTCCCCTTGATGTGAGAACCCTTTTAAAGGGTCAAACTAACCTTGGGTTGTCGTTGAAGACTTCATGTAGATGTTGAAGATGTGGATGCTCAATGTTGATGAAGATCATCAAGAGTTGGGAGCAATCCTTTGGATTCGGCACTTTCAATACCTACATGGGTTAGTCCCACAAGGAACAAACAAGGATATCCATGGACATAGATTGAAGTACACAATAGATGATGTCCATGAAAGCAATGATTACCTTGTCCCTTGACTTACCAACATGAGGGTTTGTGACTCCATGAACTAGTGCAAGATGTGGAAGTTGATTGCACAAGTTCTTTGCCAAAATGAATGTGAGTGAAGTATGTTGGCGAGTCACCCTCAAGAACTCTCTAGTTCTTCTTCTTGGGATCCACATCATCTTGATGGGAATCCTTGGGGTAGTAGTTGAGCTTGTCAAGTAGAACTTGAAGTTGCCTTGGGAACCCACTTGACCATGGCCTTGGGTGCTTCAATGAATGCATCAATCTCCTCTTGAAGCTTGTCCTTGCCTTTTAGCTTGTGGTCTTGTGGTGGAAGGTCATCTTGAGCTTGTTCCACATTGGAAGAAGTAGGATCATACTTCTCCTTTTGAGAAACAAACTTTGGAGTGGGATATTGACCTTCTTCCCATTCAACACCCTCGGCGTTGAACTTTCGCTCAAAACCAATTCCTTGATTCTTCCTGTCTTCCTTGCTTGCGAACAATTTCCTCAAAGCTCTTGCTTCCGCAAGACTCTTGTAGACACCTTTCTCTATAATCCCTTTCAATAGACTATTTTCTTGCTCAAGTGAAACTTGGCTTGAAACATTGTTAGTGGAATCAAGAGAATTACTAGAAGTAACAACATTTGATTTAGCATGATTATTGTTACTACTAGATGAAGAATTTTTCTTATGCTTGTCATGCTTAGTTTTAATAGGTGGCAAGAAATTAGACAAGAGAAGTCGTTTGGCAAGATATGAAGAACTCTTCTTTGAAGATCGTCATTGATAGCTTTTAGAAACTCATGTTCTTGCTCTAGATTGAGCTTCTCGAGCGTAGCTTCTCATGAGATCTTAGGAGCTCTCTATGATCTTCTTGAGTTGTTTCATGAGCTAACTTAAGAGTGTTTAGTTCTTTAGTTAGACGCTCAATCTCCTTCATAGCATTGTCATTGACTCTTCTCGACTATAAAGACTACTAGCATGTTCATCATTACTAAGCTCACTAGATTTATCATGTAAAAGCTCATCTTCACCAAGCAAGTCATCCTCATCACTATCAAAGTCAATAAATTCAGGGTGTGATACCTTGGGGCCTTTTGCCATGAAGCATCTTCCAATTCCCTCATTTGGTGAATCAAATATGTCATAGGAGTTGGAGTTGGAGGACACGAGAGCAAGACCGCAACACCTTCATCTTGACTATATTCGGAGTTGGAGTGATAGCTTCTTTCGGAGTGATTGTCGGAGTCGGGCCGAAACCCATTCACCAACATGAGCTTGATGTTTTCTTCTTGTGTAGCTCCTTGATGACTTGTCTTTCCTTTCCGAATCCTTGCTTCTCCGAGAGGATCTTCGTTCATAACGATCATCTCTACTCCTTCTCTCTTTCGAGGCGACTCTTCTCTTGAGCTTCTTCTTCTTGGAGATTCTTCTCTTCTCTTGTGGGGAGTCGAACACTCATTTGAGTAGTGTCGGGTCTTCCACAATTGTAGCAGCTTTCGATCACGACTAGAAGATCTCTTTTCATCATATGATCTAGACTTTGAGCTTCTTTCCTTGCTTCTACTCTTGTAGAATTTGTTGAAGTTCTTCACCATTAGGCTTATCTCTTCATTGGAAACTAGCTTGTCACTTGAGGTTGTGGGAGCTTCAACTGCAGCTTTGTAAGCACCACTTGACTTGTTGTGAAGCTCTTCCTTATCTTTAAGTGTCATCTCATGAGCAACAATTCTTCCAATGACTTGGTAGGCTTGAGATCTTTGTAGTTTGGCATCATTTGGATCAAAGTGCACACGGTGTCATACTTTCCATCCAAAGCTCGAGAATCTTCTTGATGATGAATCGGTCGGTCATTTCTTCGCTTCCTAAGCCTGCCATCTCATTGGTGATGAGAGCAAGCCTAGAGTACATTTCAGCGACTCCTTCACCTTCCTTCATCTTGAACTTGTCAAGTGACCTTGAAGAACATCTAGCTTTGATTCCTTCACGGACTCGGTACCTTCGTGCATTTCACCAAAGTATCCCAAATCTCTTTTGCATTCTCAAGGCGGCTGATCTTGTTGAACTCCTCGGGACACAAAGCATTGAAGAGAATGTCACAAGCTTGAGCATTGTTACGTAACATCCGCAACTCATCTGCTTGTAGCTTCGCGATCCGAACTTTTCCTTCCTCGAAGAACTCACCTTGCAAGCCAACACAAATAATGCCCCATGCGGCGGGGTTATGTCCAAGAATATGCATTTTCATTTTATGCTTCCAACTAGCAAAGTTTGAACCATCAAAGTAAGGACCTCTCTGAAAATTACCCTCACTAGACGCCATACTCTCCTAGGTTGTGAAACCAAGCTTATGGAATCAATGCAATGAAAACCAATCCAATGGAGACCAAAGCTCGATACCACTTGTAGGATCGGAAGTATGTCTAGAGGGGGTGATTAGACTACTTGACAACTTAAAAGTTTAGCCTTTTGATTAGGACAAGTTTTTAGCAAGTTCACAATGATGACCAAGTCAAGTATCACCCTACACATGCAATTCTAGAGTAGTGGCAGCGGAAAGTAAATTGCACATGTAGTAAATAAGAGGTGGAGAAGAGCAAACGCAATTTGGAGACACGGAGATTTTTCTCGTGGTTCCGATAGGTGGTGCTATCGTCAATCCACGTTGATGGAGACTTCAACCCACGGAGGGTAATGGCTGCGAGTCCACGGAGGGCTCCACCCACGAAGGGTCCACGAAGAAGCAACCTTGTCTATGCCATCATGGCTTACGCCCACGGAGGACTAGCCTTACTCGGGGTAGATCTTCACGAAGTAGGCGATCTCCTTGCCCTTACAAACTTCTTGGTTCAACTCCACATCTTGACGGAGGCTCCCAAGCGACACCTAACCAATCTAGGAGGCACCACCCTCCAAAAGGTAATAGATGGTGTTGGTGATGATGAACTCTTTGCTCTTGTGCTTCAAATGATAATCTCCCCAACACTCAACTCTCCTCACTGATTTGGCTGTGGTGGAGGAAGGATTGAGTGGAAAGCAACTTGGGAAGGCTAGAAATCAAGTTTCATATGGTGGGAGTGGAGCAACTTGATCTCAACACAAGGGTAGGTAGTTTTCTTCTCGAAAATGTAAGGTAGGAGTGGTAGTTCTTTCGATGGCTCTCTCCACGAATGAAGAGGAGGTGGAGGGTATTTATAGCCTCCACACAAAATCCAACTGTTACACATTTGACCAATCTCGGTCGGACCGAAGTTGACAACTCGGTGAGACCGAAAGTTCAAATCTTGTGAGCGTTGGGATTTTCGATGGGACCGAAAATACAATCTCGGTTAGTCCGATTCTTCCAAAGTCTAGGGTTTGCCAATCTCGGTGGGACCGACTTTCTCATCTCGGTGACACCGATTTGAGTCTGAAGGTTCTGAAGCTTGGCAACACCAATTTCGTATGACCGAGTTTGGAATCGGAAAATCCGAAATTCTTAGGGTTTGGGTATATGGTTGAGGTGGTTCATCTCGGTGTGGTGAGTTTATGGAATCGGTGGGACCGAGATTACTTATGGGTTTATGTTGGAATGAAAGATTGCGATAGTTTGAGAGATAAATCACTAAGCACTTTGAGCAACCAGATCATCATCATAACCTCATCCCTTTTAATAGTATTGGCTTTCCTATGGACTCAATGTGATCTTGGATCACTAAACCAAAAATGGAGTCTTGAGCTTTTGCCAATGTTTTCCTTAGCATTTTGAGGGGTCCACATCATCAGTCATTTCCATACCCATATCACTGAACTTTCTGAAATATTCTCAAGAAATAATTAGTTCAATGATATATATGTTGTTATTAATTACCAAAACCACCCGGGGATTAGTTGCACTTTCACTATCACTCTCCCGTTGAGGGCTCCGCGGGCGCCAACTCAGGCGTTTCTTCAGAGGAGCGTTGCTGAACTCCAGGAGGCCGATCCGAACTGGGTCCGGTAGCGGGGCGTCTTCCATATAAAACCATTCCGAAGGCCAGTCTTCGGACGCCTTCTTCGGGGTTCCGGATAGATATCCGGTCCCGGTGATGCGCCATAGTTCGGCTCTGCCCACTTGATATATCAACCCCTCATGAGAACGGGATACGAGGCAAAATAATCTCTTCCATAGCACAAAATGGGCCTCGACGCCCAAGAACAGCTCGCAAAGGGCCACAAAGCCCGCGATGTGTAGGATGGAGGTAAGCGTTAGGTGGTGAAGCTGGAGCCCATAGAACTCCAAGAGCCCCCGGAGAAATGGATATATGGGAAATCCGGGTCCTCTTATTAGATAAGGGACGAAGCATACCCGCTCTCGTTTGGAGGGATTGGGGACCTCTCCGCCTGCTTCCCGCCCTTGTAGGTGGCAAGTCCGGCTCGAACCGGAACCATGAAGGCTGGGGGAAGAAATCCCTCGGCTTGGAGCGTCACCAGCTCACTGTGCAAGACCGGGCATCTCCCCCAATCTCCTGGCTGAGGGCTGGGAGCGCGAGAGGAGGAGCCGCGTCGACTATCCATGGAATGGATTTTTGGTCAGAGGCTCTCCGATGAATACTCGCGGAAAGAGGATGGTGTGATTCAGATCTAGATCCTCGCCTCTTTTTATAGGCAGCTTATTTGCGTAGCTAGGGGGTAAAATGTAAAAATACCCTGGCCTTTCGCATTCGTACGACACTTGGAAGATGGCCATTATTGAATGTGGAAGCCGAGGAGCGCAGCATTTATAAGAAGCCGTACACCATTCAGTGATTACATGGAATTTGGAGAAGAACCCGCCTTGCAATGCCGAAGACAATATGCGCGCCGGACTCTTCGTCATTGAAGCCTGGTTTGGGGGCTACTGAGGGAGTCCTGGACTAGGGGGTGTCCGGATAGCCGAACTATCACCGTCGGCCGGACTCCAAGACTATGAAGAGACAAGATTGAAGACTTCGTCCCGTGTCCGGATGGGACTTTCCTTGGCGTGGAAGGCAATCTTGGCGATACGGATATGTAGATCTCCTACCATTGTAACCAACTCTGTGTAACCCTAGCCCTCTCCGGTGTCTATATAAACCGGAGGGTTTTAGTCCATAAGACGAACAACAATCATACCATAGGCTAGCTTCTAGGGTTTAGCCTCCTTGATCTCGTGGTAGATCTACTCTTGTACTACCCATATCATCAATATTAATCAAGCAGGAGTAGGCTTTTACCTCCACCGTGAGGGCCTGAACCTAGGTAAAACATCGTGTCCCTTGTCTCCTGTTACCATCCGCCTAGACGCACAGTTCGGGACACCCTACCCGAGATCCGCCGGTTTTGACACCGACAACGGTGGTGTGCGGAAATTATCTCACAGAGCCGAACACAATCCTTAATCTACTTTGGAGTATTCAGAGATGGAACCCGCTTTTGCAATGCCGAAGACAATCTATGCGCCCGACTCATCGTCATTGAAGCCTGGTTCAGGGGCTACTGAGGGAGTCCTGGATTAGGGGGGATCCGGACAGCCAGAATATATACTTTGGACAGACTGTTGGACCGTGAAGATACAAGACTCAAGACTTCGTCCCGTGTCCGGATGGGACTCTCCTTTGCATGGAAGACAAGCTTGGTGATCCGGATGTTAGATCTCCTTCTTTGTAACCGACTCTGTATAACCCTAGCCCTCTCCGATGTCTATATAAACCGGAGGGTTCAGTCCGTAGGACGAGAACAATCATAATCATCATAGTCTAGCTTCTAGGGTTTAGCCTCTACGATCTCATTGTAGATCTACTCTTGTAATACTCATATCATCAAGATCAATCAAGTAGGAAGTAGGGTATTACCTCCGTCGAGAGGGCCCGAACCTGGGTAAAACATCATGTCCCCTGCCTCTTGTTACCATTAGCCTTAGACGCATAGTTTGGAACCCCCTACCCAAGATCCGCCGGTTTTGACACCGACACCCGCTGCCACGGGAGGGTAGGCCAAAATATGTCATGCAAGTTCTTTTCCATAAGCACGTATGACTATATTCAGAATACATGCCTACATTACGTTGATGAACTGGAGCTAGTTCTATGTCACCCTATGTTATAACTATTACATGAGGAATTGCATTCGACATAATTATCCATCACTGATCCAATGCCTACGAGCTTTTCACATATTGTGCTTTGCTTATTTACTTTACCATTGCCACTTTACAATTACTACAAAACTGCTACTATTACGTTTGCCACTGTTACCGTTACTTCCATACTACTTTGCTACTAAATACTTTGCTCTGGAGACTAAGTTATCCAGGTGTGGTTGAATTGACAACTCAACTGCTAATACTTGAGAATACTCTTTGGCTCCCCTTGTGTCGAATCAATAAATTTGGGTTGAATACTCTACCCTCGAAAAATGCTGCGATCCCCTATACTTGTGGGTTATCAAGACTATTTTCTGGCACCGTTGCCGAGGAGCATAGCTCTACTCTTTGAGCCACTTCGGATTTATATCTGCTGGTCACTATGAGGAACTTGAAATACGAAAGAACTAAGATTTTTCCCTCAACTACGAGGGGAGGTAAGGAACTGCCATCTAGCTCTGCACTTGATTCACCATCTGTTTTGAGTAAGCTTGCGACACCTAAACCAGCTACTGCTATGAATTCTGATATGTCACATGTTATTGATGATGCCACTTCTACTATGCATGATACTTATGATGAAACTACTTCTATGCTTGATACTACTTTTCCATTAGGTGAATATCTTGATGAACAACTTGCTAGGGTTAGAGAGAATGAAATTATTGAAGATGAAATTATTGAAGATAGTGATGATGGAGGTTCTCCCCCTAAGTATGAATTGTCTGTTGTTCCAGAGGGTTATGTTATGTATGAAGAAATTACGAGAGCTATTCTTGCTTGCAACGATAGATCTGATCTTAAGAAGTTATTAGCCAAATGGAAACAGAAATATCTAAATGCTAAAATGAAATATGACCCTGCTTTTGCTACTTCACCTATTTTTGTTACTTATAAGGATTATGAATTCTCTGTCGATCCTGAGATAATTACTTTGGTTGAATCTGATCCTTTTTATGGCAATGAATCTGAAACTGTTGTGGCACATCTTACTAAATTGAATGATATAGACACCATGTTCACTAATGATGAGAAATCTCGCTACTATTATATCCTTAAGATATTTCCGTTCTCATTAAAGGGTGATTGAGGGAGTCCTGGACTAGGGGGTGTCGGGATGGCCGAACTATCATCATTGGCCGGACTCCAAAACTATGAAGATACAAGATTGAAGACTTCGTCCCGTGTCCGGATGGGACTTTCCTTGGCGTGGAAGGCAAGCTTGGCGATACGGATATGTAGATCTCCTACCATTGTAACCGACTCTGTGTAACCCTAACCCTCTCCGGTGTCTATATAAACCGGAGGGTTTTAGTCCGTAGGACGAACAACAATCATACCATAGGCTAGCTTCTAGGGTTTAGCCTCCTTGATCTCGTGGTAGATCTACTCTTGTACTACCCATATCATCAATATTAATGAAGCAGGAGTAGGGTTTTACCTCCATCGAGAGGGCCCAAACCTGGGTAAAAACATTGTGTCCCTTGTCTCCTGTTACCATCCGCCTAGACGCACAGTTCGGGACCCCCTACCCGAGATCCGCCGGTTTTGACACCGATAGTGGTGCTTTCATTGAGAGTTCCTCTGTGTCGTCACCTATAGGCCCGATGGCTCCTTCGATCATCAACAACAACGCGGTCCAGGGTGAGACTTTTCTCCCCGGGCAGATCTTCGATTCGGGCCGCCGCATCGGGCAATTCACTTGGCCATCTGGAGCAGATCGAAATCTACGCCCCTGGCCATCAGGTCAGATTCGGAAGTTTGAACTATACGGCCGACATCCGCGGGGACTTGCTCTTTGACGGATTTGAGCCACAGCCAGGCGTGTCGCATTGTGACGATGAGCATGATTTAGCTCTGCTGCCGGATAGTGCCCTAGAGGCCGCACAAGAGTCCGCTCCGACCTTTAGATCGGAGCCGACGGCGCCAATCGAGGATGGGTGGTTGGACACCACCCCGGGGGCTGCTACCTCTACGGCGATAGAGCCGAATACTGACTCCAAGGTGCCGGACTCCTCTCTGGACCCCGAACCTTCTGCGCCCCTGCCAATCGAATCTGATTGGGCGCCGATCATGGAGTTCACCGTTGCGGACATCTTTCAGCACTCGCCTTTCGGCGACATCCTGAATTCGCTAGAGTGTCTCTCTTTATCAGGAGAGCCTTGGCCGGATTATGGCCAGGACGGTTGGGATGCGGACGATGAAGAAATTCAAAGCCCACCCACCAACCACTTCGTAGCCACTGTCGATGACTTAACCGACATGCTTGGCTTCGACTCTGAAGACATCGACGGTATGGACGACGATGCTGGAGACGACCAAGAACCAGCACCTACAAGGCACTGGAAAGCCACCTCGTCATACGACATATACATGGTGGACATCCCAAAGGATGGGAATGGCGATGGAACAGCGGAGGATGACCCCTCCAAAAAGCAGCCTAAGCGCCGGCGTCAGTGGCGCCGCTCCAAATCCCGCCACAGCAAGAACGGAGATTCCGGCACCGGAGATAATAACACCCCGAATAGTGCCAAGACAACCCCCTCCAGCAAGATTCAGCACAGGAGGACAGAGAAGCTAGCCCTCACGAGAAAGCGGCAGACGAAGAGGTAGAGGACGATAATTACATGCGTCCCTCCGGAGACGAGGCAAGCCTCGACGACGACGAATTTGTCGTGCCTGAGGATCCCGTCGAACAAGAGTGTTTCAAACGCAGGCTTATGGCCACGGCAAGCAGCCTCAAGAAAAAGCAACCGACAGATGGACTGAAGTCCTTGCGGCCGAAGAGTATGAACTCGAACGCCCCTCCAAAAGTTACCCCAAACGCAAGCTGCTGCCCCGATTAGAGGAGGAAGCACATAAACCTACATCGCCAGTGCACAATACGGCCGACCGGCCACCTCGTGGCCGCAACAGAGAGGCCTATAGGCCCCCCACTAAAGCCATACCCCGGCGTCGCTTGAAAAGTATAAAGCCACGGGGGAATGCGCCGGACTTGCGAGACATATTGGAGGATAAGGCAAGGCAAACAAGATCGATCTATGGATCGCGTGGGCACCCTACAATACGCGACGACAACCGTCACGCCGGATACAGCAACCCCGGCCGGGCCGAACACAGTAGACAAAGCTCGTTTGAGCTGCGTCGTGATATAGCCCAATACAGAGACGCCGCACACCCACTATGCTTTATAGATGAAGTAATGGATAATCATATCCCCGAAGGGTTCAAACCCATGAACATTGAATCCTACGATGGCACAACAGATCCTGCAGTTTGGATCGGAGACTATCTCCTTCATATCCACATGGCCCGCGATGATGATCTTCACGCCATCAAATACCTCCCACTCAAGCTTAAAGGACCAGCTCGGCATTGGCTCAACAGCCTGCCAGCAGAATCAATTGGGTGTTGGGAGGACCTGGAAGCCGCATTCCTCGATAACTTCCAGGGCACATGTGTGCGACCACCAGACGCCGATGACCTAAGCCACATAATTCAGCAACCAGACGAATCGGCCAGACAGTCTGGACACGGTTCTTAACCAAGAAAAATCAAATCATCGACTGTCCGGATGCAGAGGCCCTTGCAGCCTTCAAACACAACATCCGCGACAAATGGCTGGCCCGGCACCTAGGATAGGAAAAGCCAAAATCAATGGCAGCCCTCACATCACTCATGACCCGCTTCTGTGCGGGAGAAGACAGCTGGCTAGCCCGCAGTAACAACCTATCAAAAACTCTGGTAGTTCAGATACCAAAGACAGCAATGGCAGGTCGCGTCGCAATAAGCACAAACGCCGCACTAACAGAGATAATACTGAAGATACGACAGTCAACGCCGGATTCAGATGCTCTAAACCCGGTCAGCGGAAAAAGCCATTCAAAAGAACTACTCCAGGCCCGTCCAACTTGGACCGGATACTCGATCGCTCGTGCCAAATACACGGCACCCCCGAAAAGCCAGCTAATCACACCAACAGAGATTGTTGGGTGTTCAAATAGGCATGCAAGTTAATTGCCGAAGGCAACGACAAGGGGCTGCATAGCAATGACAAGGAGGAGACACGGCCGCCGAACAATAGAGGACAGAAGGGATTCCCCCCACAAGTGCGGACGGTGAACATGATATACGCAACCCACATACCCAAAAGGGAGCGGAAGCATGCGCTCAGGGACGTATATGCGATGGAGCCAGTCGCCCCAAAGTTCAATCTGTGGTCCTCCTGCCCGATCACTTTTGATCGAAGGGACCACCCCACCAGTATCCACCACGGCGGATTCGCCGCATTGGTTTTAGACCCAATCGTCGATGGATTTCACCTCACTAGAGTCCTGATGGACGGCGGCAGCAGCCTGAACCTGCTTTATCAGGATACAGTGCGCAAGATGGGCATAGACCCCTCAAGGATCAAATCCACAAAGACGACCTTCAAAGGCGTCATACCAGGTGTAGAGGCCAATTATGCAGCTCGATTACACTTGAAGTGGTCTTCGGATCCCCGGATAACTTCGGAAGCGAGGAGTTAATCCGACATAGTCCTGTTCCGCAGCGGCTATCATGCACTGCTCGGACGAACCGCATTTGCAAAGTTCAACGCGGTGCCGCACTACGCATACCTCAAGCTCAAGATGCCAGGCCCTCGAGGAGTCATCACGGTCAACGGAAACACCGAATGCTCTCTCCGAACGGAGGAGCATACAGCGGCTCTCGCAGCGGAAGTGCAGAGTAGCCTCTTAAGGCAATTCTCGAGTCCGGTCGTTAATCGACTAAACACCGTCAAGCGCGCCTGGAGTAACCTACAACATGACCACTTGGCACGTTCCGAGCACGCGTAGCAATGCGGCCCCAACCCCAGCCCTCGCGACATCGCGAGACCAGTGCCACGCGTACATCACTACGCTCTGGAGATACCATGGGCATAGGGGGAGGGGCACGACCACGGCATGCCCAGAGTGCGGATCAACCACACCAGGGGCTCCCGAATTTATCATTCTGCCTTTTTCTTTCTTTTTTCTTCTTCTTATCCTCAGGACTCTGTTTTCCAGAAGCCCTGTACGGCAGTAGACCTGCCGAACTCACGATGCAACAGCCAGGGAGCAGAAAGGCTATGATGAGTATCCAGGTGGTCTCCATTACGAGCATTATACCTGCTTTACATACCATTCCGCAGCCTACCCCTGGAGGGGGACATGTTAAATAGTCCCACCCCTTGCTTATCACACTATTTGTATCATTCTGCCTTTATTGCAGTATCTTTTGAATAAACAATGCATCGATTTTGCCTATAATTGCATTCCTTTCTATATATGTTCACCTTGGTATGGCCAAATACACCAGGGGCTTAAGTTCCCCAAAGTATGGTGTGATAAGTCCGAACACTTTTACAAGTGCGGCACCCCGAACTTATAGCATTATATGCATCGGCTCCGAATCATGTCTTGGGTCAATAGTTGGGTTTGCCCGGCTCCCATGTTTTGGTACCTTACGTTCCGTTATATCGGCTAAGGTAGCGTTGGGAGAACCACTGCAATTGTGCCCCAGTTGAGCTGGGTTGAGCACCTCAGTGGAGAAAGCTAAAACTGACCGTCATGATAAGGCGAGAGCTGGTCGCTGTTCGAGAGGTCTTTTCGAATCCCTAAAGACTTATGCCACTTAGAGCGAGGAGCCGGCTTTGTCCGGCCCCAGGCATGGATAGCGCCCCGAATTCGGCGTTCCGAATACCAGGGGCTTCGCCGAAATTTAAAATTATAGAATTCTATGGCTAAGTGAGAGTGTTCAAGCATTATAAGTCCGGTTGCCTCGTTCATTGTGTTGAGCGCCTCCCTAGAAGGACCCAACAATGGGAACAAGAGCGCCAAGTTTATCCCAACACCCCAAACTTTCGTGGCATGGGGGCGAAATAACGACTTGCCATCTCTCGATTTGATAAGCGGCCGCATGTAAGGTAATATTTTAAATTAACAAGCGTTGCTTAGCGATATGAACAAAGTTTTCAGCGCAGGATAACAAAATGTGAGTCTACTCAAAATTACATCTTTGGAGCACTCGCCCGCAATAATGCGGGCACCCTTGAGACACCCTTATAATACATCTCGGCGTGCGATATCTCCTTGCCGGCGGTGGCGCGTCCGTCACAAGCTTCTCGGCGTCCATCTTGCCCAGTGCACCTTAAGCGGGCAAGGGCCCGACCGGCACCCTCAATACAAAGGTAGTGCTTGATGGCGTCAACCCATGGACAAAGGTCCACCAGCCACCGCACTGCATCAAGTAGCTCCTGTGCATGGCTTCTTTGGGCCACAAACCGAACTATAAGGCCCTTCATGGCCTGTTCGCCAACTTAGGACCTCGACCACCGCTTCACTGGTCGCTCGAGGGCACGGATGTCCGCCTCGAAGATCTTGAGACCGTAACATCTTCTTCGTCGAGCTCCCCTCCTCGGCTCTGTAGAATGTGGCAGCATCGAACACGCTGCGGGGCAGATCTGCGAACACTCCTGGAGAGCTCCGAATTCGGGTAAGTAATAGGTACTTCACTTTTACATGCTTGCTTTGCATGAAGAATGCCTTACCCGCCGCTATCTTCTTCACCGCCTCGATTTCCTGGAGGGCCTTTTGGGCTTCGGCCTTAGCGGCTTTGGCACTCTCAAGAGCCGACGCAAGCTCGGACTCTCGAGTCTTCGAGTCACGCTCCAAACTCTCGTGTTTTTCCACGAGAGCTTGGAGCTCTTGCCGCACCTCTGCCACCCGCGCCTCCTGCTTCTCCCGCTCGGCGCGCTCCATGGCCGCATTGCGTTCGGTCGCGGACACCGCCTCCTTCAGGGTCGCCACCTCGTTTGTAGCCCCTACAATACCCACGTTATTCCTGTCATTTTTTGCAACCAAATCCTTTTTTTATAAGGTACAACTTTAATAAGGTGCTACTTACCTTCCTTGTCCTCGAGCTGCTTCTTGGCACGGCCGAGCTTGCTTTCAGACCGCTCGAGGCTCTTCTTCAAGGCATTGACCTCCGCAGTCAGTGCGGCAGAGGTTAGCAGCGCAGCCTGCATTCTCATATTGACATATTTGTGTTAGACTCCTGCGTATATCTTTTTAGATCCTCAGTTCAGCTTTTCTTTCCGAACACCGAATTGAGCATCAGGGGCTACTGTCTATGCGGTACTATTTTTGCATATCTTGAAACCCGTACCTCAAAGCCTGTTAGCAGGCTGGTGCAGGCTTTGGTCAGCCCGCTCTTGGCGGACTGAACTTTCTCAATCACCGCACTCATAGCAGTGCGGTGTTCCTCTTCAATGGAAGCGCCGTTGAGCGCCTCCAGCAAGTTATCCGGCGCCTCCGCTTGGACGGAGGTCACCGACGTCTCCGTCTCGCCCTTCTTACGCAGGGGCCGCCCGCCGGACTCCGGAACCACCAAAGGTTCCGGCGCGGAGTCTGGCCCGAAATCCAGGAGGTTGCCCTGCGGAACCTTCGGGGCCTCCTTCTCCTGGCCGGTCCCCTTCTGGGACCCCACCTCAGCGTCATTTGCGTCAGGAGGGGAGGAGGCAGTCGGAAGTGAAGCGCTATTCACATCCGACGAACCCAGGGACCCGCTTGAGGAAGCGGGGAGATCGTCCTTGGGCGGGCTGTATGGTCATGTTCCACATTAGTAGACACTATGCGGCAAAAGGAAAAACATAAGTTATTCTGGGATCCGGACACTTACGATCTCGCCAGGGGCTTGGCCCTCAAAGCCCACTCCTCCTCGCCGTCACCGGCGTTGGTGGAATAGTCCGGAGGAAGGGTCCTTCCCTTCTTGGACCCTTCGGCCTCCCCCGCTGGGGAAGCCTTCCTTTTCTTCTCTCCCCCCGCTGGGGGAGAGGCCTCTTTCTTCTCCTCCTCGTCCTCGTGGGAGGAGTCCGCCTCGGAGTCATCGGACGATGAGTCCGATAACACCTGGCGCCGGGAACTCCTCCGAGTTCCCGTGGCCTTCTTCTGCGGCACCACGTAAGGCGCCGGGACCAGCCGCCCTGCCAAACGGGCATCCGCTGGGTCTTCTGGAAGGGGCGCCGGACAGTTAACTTGTCCGGACATCTTCTGCCAAGCCTGTCAAAGGTAATGTGAGTTTTAGATCCCACATAGAGTCAAACTATGGAAAGAAAGTGTCCCGTAAAGGATAATATAGCTTACCTCGCCAGCCGGACACTGCGAGCTGGATCCACGATCTTCGGTAGCGGATGCGGGAGCCTCGGCGCCCTTGAACAACACCCTTTAGGCCTCTTTGTACGTAGTGTTGAAGAGCCTGCTCAAGGTCTGGTGCTGTGCCGGATCGAACTCCCACAAGTTGAAGTCCCGCTGTTGGCACGGGAGAATCCGGCGGATGAGCATGACCTGGACTACGTTGACAAGCTTTAGCTTCTTGTTCACCAGGGTTTGGAGACAAGATTCAAGTCCGGTCAGCTCCTCTGAATCACCCCACGATAGGCCCTTCTCTTTCCAGGAGGTGAGCCGTGTGGGGATGCCAGATCTGAATTCGGGGGCCGCTGCCCATTCAGGGTCACGCGGCTTGGTGACATAGAACCACCCCGATTGCCACCCTTTGATGGTTTCCATGAAGGCGCCCTCGAGCCAGGTGACGTTGGGCATCTTGCCACCATGGCGCCTCCGCACTCCGCTTGGCTACCGCCCACTACCTTCGGCTTGACATTAAAAGTCTTTAGCCATAAGCCAAAGTGGGGCTGGATGTAGAGGAAGGCCTCGCACACGACGATAAACGCCGAGATGTCGAGGATGAAATTCAGGGCCAGATCATGGAAATCCAGGCCGTAGTAGAACATGAGCCCCCGGACAAATGGGTGGAGTGGGAAGCCCAGTCCACGGAGGAAATGGGGAAGGAGCACCACCCTCTCATGGGGCCTGGGGGTGGGAATGACCTGCCCCTCGTCAGGGAGCCGGTGCGCGATATCGCTGGATAGATATCCGGCGTTGTGCAACTTCTTGATGTGCCCCTCCGTGACGGAGGAGGCCATCCACTTGCCTCCCGCTCCGGACATGGTTGGAGAAGGTTGAGGTGAGATGTGCGGACTTGGGCGCTGGGGCTCGAGTGTGCGGAGATGGATAAGCAAAGGAGGAAGAAGGCGTAGGTGAAAAGGTGGATCCTTATCCCTTTATATATGGGAGGACGAAACTATGCATCCCCACCAGCCCAGTAAAACTCGCTTATCTCCCAAGCGCCGCAATTAATGGCGCGGTTGGGTTACCCATGTCCGTATTGATGAGAATCCCGGAATAAGGGGACACGATCTCTGCTTTGACAAGACGTGCCAAGGAAACCGCTTCGCTTAACGCGCTAAGGTGGAACAATAAAAATAATTCGAATAAAGGCTTGGTCATGGCGTGACATCATGCCACGAAATACGTCAGCAGATTGAACTTGTGTAAATATTATTCTCTCTACGGTGGTATGTGGAATTTATTTTGCAGAGCCGGACACTATCTTGGTTTTCAAAATCTTCTATGAATTATTCGAAACAGGAACCCGCCTTGCAATGCCGAAGACAATATGCACGCCGGACTCGTCGTCATTGAAGCCTGGTTCACGGGCTACTAAGGGAGTCCTGGACTAGGGGGTGTCCAGATGGCCGAACTATCATCATTGGCCGGACTCCCAAACTATGAAGATACAAGATTGAAGACTTCGTCCCGTGTACGGATGGGACTTTCCTTGGCGTGGAAGGCAAGTTTGGCGATACAGATATGTAGATCTCCTACCATTGTAACCGACTCTGTGTAACCCTAGCCCTCTCCAGTGTCTATATAAACAGGAGGGTTTTAGTCCGTAGGACGAACAACAATCATACCATAGGCTAGCTTCTAGGGTTTAGCCTCCTTGATCTCGTGGTAGATCTACTCTTGTACTACCCATATCATCCATATTAATCAAGCAGGAGTAGGGTTTTACCTCCATCGAGAGGGCCCGAACCTGGGTAAAAACATCGTGTCCCTTGTCTCCTGTTACCATCTGCCTAGACGCACAGTTCGGGACCCCCTACCCGAAATCCGCCGGTTTTGACACCGACAGTGATGCTAAAATTTGGTTTAATTCTGTTGATCCTAGTTGTGTGCGTAGTCCCCAGGATATGATTTATTACTTCTCTGCTAAATATTACCTGCTCATAAGAAACAAGCTGCCTTGAGGGAAATATATAATTTTGTGCAAATTGAAGAAGAGAGTCTCCCACAAGCTTGGGGGAGGCTTCTACGACTACTTAATGCTTTGCCTGACCATCCTCTTAAGAAAAATGAAATACTTGATATCTTTTATAATGGACTAACCGATGCTTCCAAGGACCACTTAGATAGTTGTAGTGTTGGTTGTGTTTTCAGGGAAAGAACAGTCGATCAAGCTGAATTGCTATTGAATAATATGTTGACTAATGAAAATAATTGGACTCTTCTTGAGCCAATTCCTGAGCCAATTGAGCCAACTCCTGAGCCTATTCCTAACCCAGCTCCGAAGAAGAGGGGTGTTCTATTTCTCAGTCCTAAAGATATGCAAGAGGCAAAGAAATCTATGAAAGAAAAAGGTATTAAAGCTGAAGATGTTAAGAATTTACCTCATGTTGAAGAAATACATTGTCTTAATATACCACCTATTGAAGAAACACATGGTCTCGATAACCCGACACAGGTAATAAAGGTAAATTCTCTCTATAGATATGATAAAGTTGAAATCCCATCTACTAAGTTTCCTAGCCAATGTTTGGATGAATTTGATGACTTTATGGCTAGACAAGAAAACTTCAATGCTTATGTTGGTAGAGAATTAAAGAGTAATTGAGGGAGTCCTGGGCTAGGGGGTGTCCGGATAGCCAGACTATCATCGTCGGCCGGACTCCAAGACTATGAAGATACAAGATTGAAGACTTCATCCCGTGTCCGGATGGGACTTTCCTTGGCGTGGAAGGCAAGCTTGGCAATACGGATGTGTAGATCTCCTACCATTGTAACCGACTCTATGTAACCCTAGCCCTCTCCGATGTCTATATAAACCGGAGGGTTTTAGTCCATAGGATGGACAACCATTACAACAATCATACCATAGGCTAGCTTCTAGGGTTTAGCCTCCTTGATCTCGCGGTAGATCCACTCTTGTACTACCCATATCATCAATATCAATCAAGCGGAGTAGGGTTTTACCTCCATCGAGAGGGCCCAACACAGGTAAAACATCGTGTCCCTTGTCTCCTGTTACCATCCGCCTAGACGCACGCTTCGGGACCCCTACCCGAGATCCGCCGGTTTTGACACCGACATTGGTGCTTTCATTGAGAGTTCCTGCGTATGCGTCGCCACCGATAAACTTGATGGCTCCTTCAATCATCAACAACGACGTAGTCAACATGAGACTTTTCTCCCGGACAGATTTTCGTGTTCGGCGGCTTTGCTTCAGGCCAATTAAGCAGCCATCCGGAGCAGATCGAAGCTACGCCCGCCATCAGGTCAGATTTGGAAGCCTAAACTTCACGGCGACATCCGCGGAGACTTGATCTTCGATGGATTCGAGCCACGCCCGAGCGCCAGACTTGTCATGATGGGCATGATTTAGCTCTGCTGCTGGCGGTGCCACGAGGCCGCACATGAGTCCGCTCCGACCCTTAATTCGAGCCGACCAAGCGCGAGATCAGGGCGGTGGCTACACACCGCCTCGGGGGCTGCAACCTCTACGGCGATGGAGCCGAATACTGACCTTGTCCCTTGTAAAGCCCGTGACTCCGAGGTGCCGGACTCCTCGCCGGACTCCGAACCTCCTGCGCCCCTACCAATCGAATCCGACTGGGCGCCGATCATGGAGTTCACCGCTGTGGACATCTTTCAGCATTCACCCTTTGGCGACATCCTGAATTCGCTAAAGTATCTCTCGTTATCAGGAGAGCCCTGGCCGGACTGCGGTCAGGACGGTTGGGATGTGGATGACGAAGAAATTCAAAGCCCACCCACCACCCACTTTGTAGCCATTGTCGACGATCTAACCGACATGCTAGACTACGACTCCGAAGACATCGACGGTATGGACGACGATGCCGGAGACGACCAAGAACCAGCGCCTACGTGGCACTGGAAGACCACCTCATCATACGACATATACATGGTGGACATCCCAAAGGATGGGAATGGCGAAGAAGCAGCGGAGGCAGATTCCTCTAAGAAACAGCCCAAGTGCCGGCACCAGGGGTGCCGCTCTAAACCCCGCCACAGCAAGAATGGAGATTCCGGCACCAGGGATAATAACACCCCAGAGAGTGCCGAAGATAACCCCCTCCAGCAAGAGTCAGCGTAGGAGGACGAAGAAGCCAGCCCTCACAAGAGAGCGGCAGATGAAGAGGTAGAGGATGATAATTGCATGCCTCCCTCCGGAGACGAGGCAAGCCTCAACGACAACGAATTCGTCGTGCCCGAGGATCCCGTCGAACAAGAGCGTTTTAAACGCAGGCTTATGGCCACGGCAAACAGCCTAAAGAAAAAGCAGCAACAGCTCCGAGCTGATCAAGATCTGCTAGCCGGCAGATGGACTGAAGTCCTGGCGGCCGAAGAGTATGAACTCGAACGCCCCTCCAAAAGCTACCCAAAATGCAAGTTGCTCCCCTGATTAGAGGAGGTGGAGTATAAACCCTCATCACCAGCGCACAATAGGGCAGACCGACCACCTCGTGGCCGCGACAGAGAGGCCTCTAGGCCCTCCATTAGGACCGTACCCCAGCACCGCCCGAAAAGCGCGAAGCCACGGGGGAATGCGCCGGACTTGCGAGACATATTGGAGGACAAGGCAAGACAATCAAGATCGATCTACGGATCACATGGGCGCCCCACGATGCGCGACGACTACCATCGCGCGGATCTGAACTCCGGCGGGCGAACACGATGACAAAGCTCTCTTGAGCTACGTCGTGCTATTGCTTCAAAGATAGAGGCGCCAGACACCCACTATGCTTCACAGATGAAGTAATGGATCATCAAATCCCTGAACGGTTTAAACCCGTGAACATTGAATCCTATGATGGCACAACAGACCCCGCGGTTTGGATCGAAGACTATCTCCTTTATATCCATATGGCCCGCGGTGGCGATCTCCACGCCATCAAATATCTCCCACTCAAGCAAAGGACCATCTCGACATTGGCTTAACAGCTTGCCGGCAGAGTCAATTGGGTGTTGGGAGGACACGGAAGCCGCATTCCTTGACAACTTCGGGGCACATATGTGCGACCACCGACGCCGATGACCTAAGCCACATAATTCAGCAGCCAGACGAATCGGCCAGACAATTCTGGACACGGTTCCTAACAAAGAAAAATCAAATCGTCGACTGTCCGGATGCAGAGGCCCTAGCAGCCTTCAAACATAACATCTGCGATGAGTGGCTGGCCCAGCACCTAGGACGGGAAAAGCCAAAATCAATGGCAGCCCTCACATCACTCATGACCCGCTTCTGCGCGGGAGAGGACAACTGGCTAGCTCGGAGTAACAACCTCAGCAAAAATTCTGGCAGTCCGGACAACAAGGACCGCAATGGCAGGTCGCGTCGCAGCAAAAACAAACGCCGCGTTAACGGCGATAACAATGAGGATACAACAGTCAATGCTGGATTCAGAGGCTCCAAACCCGGTCAGCAGAAGAAGCCATTCAAAAGAACTACTCCGGGTCTGTCCAATTTGGACCGAATACTCGACCGCTCTTGCCAGATACATGGCACCCCCGAAAAGTCAGCTAATCACACCAACAGGGATTGTTGGGTATTTCAGCAGGCAGGCAAGTTAATTGCCGAAAACAACGACAAGGGGCTGCATAGCGATGACGAGGAAGAGACCCGGCCGCCGAACAAGAGGATGAATGGTTTCCCCCACAAGTGCGGACGGTAAACATGATATACGCAACCCACATACCCAAGAGGGAGCGGAAGCGTGCACTTAGGGATGTACATGCGATGGAGCCAGTCGCCCCGAAGTTCAATCCATGGTCCTCCTGCCCGATCACTTTTGATCAAAGGGATCACCCCACCAAGATGCGCCATGGCGGATTCGCCGCATTGGTTTTAGACCCAATCGTCGATGGATTTCACCTCACCGAGACACGATGGACGGCGGCAGCAATTTAACCTGCTTTATCGGGACCACGGTCGCAAGATGGGCATAGACCCTCAAGGATTAAACCTACAAAGACGACCTTCAAAGCGTCATACCAGGTGTAGAGGCCAATTATGCAGCTCGGTTACACCGAAGTGGTCTTCGGATCCCGGATAACTTCCGGCGAGGAGTTAATCTTCGATATAGTCCCGTTCTGCAGCGGCTATCATGCTCGCTTTCGGACGGACCGCGTTTACAAAGTTCAACGCCGTGCCGCGTACACATACCTCAAGCTCAAGATGCCAGCCTCGAGTCATCACGGTCAGCGGAAACATCAACGCTCCCTCCGAGCGGAGGAACACACAGCGCTCTCGCGGCAATCTGAGCAGCCTCTTAAGGCAATTTTCGAGTCCGACCGTTAAGCGACCGGACACGGCCGAACGCGCCCGGAGTAACATACAACAAGACCACCTGGCACGTTCTGAGCACGCGTAGAAATGCGGCCCCAACCCCAGCCCTTGCATAATTGCAAGACCAGTCCTTCGCGTACATCATTACGCTCTGGAGGTACCATGGGCATAGGGGGAGGGGCACGACCACGACAGGACCAGAGTGCGGCTCAACCACACCAGGGGCTCCCAAGTGTGTCACTCTTTTATTTTTTTTCTTCTTTCTTTTTACCCACAGGGCTCCGTTCACCAGAGGCCTTGTCCGGCAGTAGACCTGCCGAACTCACGATGCAACAGCCAGGGAAGGAGAAAGGCTACGACGAACATTCAGGTGGTCTCCTTTACGAGCATTAAACCTATTTAATACACCATTCCGCAGCCTACCCCTGGAGGGGGACATGTTTAATAGTTCAATCCCTTGCTTACCGCACTATTTGTATCGCTCTGCATCCATGGCAGTATTTCTGAATAAACAATGCATTGCTTTTTTCTTATACTTGCATTTCTTTCTTATATATGTTCATTCATGACATGTTGCATCCGTACACTATGATACGGCCAAACACACCAGGGGCTTAAGTTCCCCGCATTATGGTGTGATAAGTCCGAACACTTTCACAAGTGCGGCACCCCGAACTTATAGCATTATATGCACTCCGAATCATGTCTTGGGTCAATAGTTGGGTTTGCCTGGCTCCCATGTTTTGGTACCTTACATTCCGTTTTATCGGCTAAGGTAGCACTGGGAGAACCACTGCGATTGCGCCCTGGTTGAGCTGGGCGAGCGCCTCAGTGGAGAAAGCTAAAATTGACCATCATGATAAGGCGAGAGTTGGTCGTTGTTCGAGAGGTTTTTTCGAGTCCCTAAAGACTTATGCCGCTTAGAGCGAGGAACCGGCTTCATCCAGCCCAGGCGTGGATAGCGCCCCGAACTCGGTCTTCCGAACACTAGGGGCTTCGCCGAAATTTAAAATTATAGAATTCTATGGCTAAGTGAGAGTGTTCAAGCATTATAAGTCTGGTTGCCTCATTCGTTGCGTTGAGCGCCTCCCTAGATGGACCCAAACATGGGAACAAGAGCGCTCAAGTTCATCCCGAACACCCCAGCACTCGTGGCATGGGGGCTGAAGCCGACGACTTGCCATCTCTCAGATTTGATAAACGGCCGCACAAAAGGTAATATTTTAAATTAATAAGCGTTGCTTAGCGCATATGAACAAAGTTTTCAGCACACAGGATAACACATTGCGAGTCTACTCAAATATAACATCTTTGGAGCACTCATCCGCAATCTTGCGGGCACCCTTCATGACACTCTTATAATACATTTCGGGCGTGCGATACTCCTTGCCCGCCGGCGGCGCGTCCGTCAGAAGCTTCTCAGCATCCAGCCTGCCCCAGTGCACTTTTGCACGGGCAAGGGCCCTACGGGCACCTTCAATGCAGACGGATTGCTTGACGACCTCCAACCAGGGACACGCATCCACCAGCCACCGCACCAGGCCGAAGTAGCTCCCAGGCATGGCCTCCTTGGGCCACAGCCGAACTATGAGGCCCTTCATGGCCTGTTCGGCTACCTTGTGGAGCTCGACCAGCTGCTTCAACTGGTCGCTAAGGGGCACCGGATGTCTGGCCTCAGCATACTGAGACCAGAAGACCTTCTCCATCGAGCTCCCCTCCTCGGCCCGGTAGATTGCGGTAGCATCGGACACGCTGCGAGGCAGATCTGCAAACGCTCCTGGAGAGCTCCGAATTCGGGTAAGTAATAGGTAATTCACATTCACATGCTTGCTTTGCATGGAAAATGCCTTACCCGCCGCTATGTTCTTCACCGCCTCGATCTCCAGGAGGGCCTTATGGGCTTCGGCCTTAGCGGCTTTGGCACTCTCAAGAGCCGAGGCAAGCTCGGACTCTCGAGTCTTCGAGTCGCGCTCCAAACTCTCATGTTTGTCCACGAGAACCTGGAGCTCTTGCTGCACCTCCACCACCCGCGCCTCCTGCTTCTCTCGCTCAGCTCGTTCCGCGGCTGCATTACGCTCGGCCGCGGACACGGCCTCCTTCAGGGTCGCCACCTCGTTCGTGGCCCCTGCAGTGCCCACGTTATCCTTGTTATTTCTCTTGCAACCAAAATCCTTTTCTGTAAGGTACAAATTTAATACGGTGTTACTCACCTTCTTTGTCCTCGAGCTGCTTCTTGGCAAGGCCGAGCTCACATCGGACCGCTCGAGGTTACGCTTCAAAGCATCGACCTCTGCGGTCGGTCTTGGTCAGCGGCGATGCAGCCTGCAATCCCATATTGACATAATTTTAGACCTCCTGCGTATATCTTTTTAGATCCTCACTCCGGCTTTTCTTTCCGAATACCGAACCGAGCATCAGGGGCTACTGCCTATCCGGTATTACATTACATATTTTAAATTTCTTACCTCAAAGCCTGTTAGAAGGCTGCTGCGAAGCTTCGGTCAGCCCGCTCTTGGCGAGCTGAACCTTCTCAATCACCGCACTCATGATAGTGCGGTGTTCTTCCTCGATGGAAGCGCCGTTGGCGCCTCCAACAAGCTATCCGGCGCCTCGGCTGGGCGGAGGCCGCCGTGTCATAGATCTTGCCCTTCTTCGAAGGGCCGCTGCCGGACTCGGAAGCGCAGGTTTCAGTGCGGAGTCCAGAGCGAAGTTCGGGAGGTTGCCCTGTGGCACCTCTGAAGCCTCCCCCTCCTGGTGGGTCCCCTCCTGGGATCCCACCTCAGCGTCATCAGCGTCACCAGGGGTGGAGGCGGTCGGAAGGGAATCCACATCCGACGGAGCCAAGGACCCGCTCGACGAAGCGGGAAGATCGTCCTCGGCCGGACTACAGGTTGTACGCGGCATTAGAAAGACACCATGTGGCAAAAAGAAAAATTATAAATCATTCAGGAATCCGGATTCTTACGATCTTGCCAGGGGCTTGGCCCTTGAGGGCCACTCCTCGTCGCCGTCATCGGCGTTGGCGGAGCAGTTTGGAGAAAGGGTCCATCCTTTCTTGGACCCTTCGGCCGCCCTCGTTGGGGAGGCCTTCCTCTTCTTCTCTCCCCCCGCTGGGGAAGAGGCCTCTTTCTCGTCCTCCTCAGGGGAGGAGTCCGCCTCGGAGTCATCGGATGATGAATCCGATACCACCTGGCGCCGGGAACTCCTTCGGATTCCCGTGGACTTCTTCTTGGCCTTCTTCTCCGGCACCACGTAAAGGGCCGGAACCAGCAGCCCCGTTAAACGGGTGTCCGCTGGGTCTTCGGAAAGGGGAGCTGGACAGTTAACCTATCCGGGCGTTTTCCGCCAGTCCTGTTAATGGCATTGGGAGTTTAGATCCCACATAGATTCAAACTATGAAAGAAATGAGTATCCCATAAAGGATAACGTAGCTTACCTCACCGGCGGCCATGCGTCTTTGAATCCGCGATCTTGATTCGCGGATGCGGGGCTTCTCCGCCCTTGAACAGCACCCTCGAGCAACCGTGCGTCGTGTCAAGAGCCCGCTCGGTCGGTGCTGCTGGATCAAACTCCCACAAATTAAAGGCTCGTTGTTGGCGAGGAGAATCCGGCGGACGAGCATGACACAGATCACGTTGACAAGATTAAGCTTCTTGTTCACGAGTGCAGAGCGGGGATCGAGTCCGGTCAGCTCCTCCGAACTACCCCATAGCAAGCCCTTCTCTTTCCAGGAGGTGAGCTGCCCATTTAGGGTCACGCGGCTCGGTGATGTAGAACCACCCCGATTGCCACCCCTTGATGGATTCCGCAAAGGCGCCCTCGAGCCAAGTGACGTTGGGCATTTTGCCCACCATGGCGCCTCCACACTCCGCTTGGACGCCCTTCACCACCTTCGGCTTGACATTGAAGGTCTTTAGCCACAAGCCGAAGTGGGGCTGGATGTAGAGGAAGGCCTCGCACACGACGATAAATGCCGAGATGTTGAGGATGAAGTTTGGCGCCAGATCATGGAAGTCCAGGCCGTAGTAGTACATGAGCCCCCGGACGAAGAGGTGAAGAGGGAAGCCCAGTCCGCGGAGGAAGTGGGGAAGAAATACGACCCTCTCATGGGGCCTGGGGGTGGGGATGAGCTGCCCCTCGTCGGGCAGACGGTGCGCGATGTCGCTGGACAGGTATCTGGCGCCGCGCAGCTTCTCGATGTGCCCCTCCGTAACGGAGGAGGCCATCCACTTGCCTCCCACTCCGGACATGGCTGGAGAAGGTTGAGGCGAGATGTGCGGACTTGGGCGTTGGAGCTCGAGTGCGCGGTGATGGATAAGCAAAGGAGGAAGAAGGCGTAGGTAAAAAAGGCGGATCCTTATCCCCTTATACATGGGCGGACGAAGACTATGCGTCCCCACTGGCCTGGTAAAACTCGCTTATCTCCCAAGCGCCACAATCAATGGCGCGGTTGGGTTACCCACGTCAATATTGATGGGAATCCCGGAATAAGGGGAACACGATCTCTGCTTTGACAAGACGTGCCAAGGAAACCGCTTTGCTAAACGCACTGACGTGGTATGATAAAGACAATTCAAGTAAAGGCTTGGTAGTGGTGTGACGTCACGCCACGAAATACGTCAGCAGATTGAACTTGTGTACATATTATTCTCTCTACGGTGGTACGTGGAATTTATTTTGCAGAGCCGGACACTATCCTGGTGTTCACAATCTTCTATGAGTTATTCGGAGGAGGAACCCGCCTTGCAATGCCGAAGACAATATGCGCGCCGGACTCGTCGTCATTGAAGCCTGGTTCGAGGCTCTTGAGGAGTCTGGACTAGGGGTGTCCGGATAGCGGACTATCATCGTCGGCGGACTCCAAGACTATGAAGATACAAGATTGAAGACTTCGTCCCGTGTCCGGATGGGACTTTCCTTGGTGTGGAAGGCAAGCTTGGCAATACGGATATGGAGATCTCCTACCATTGTAACGGACTCTGTGTAACCCTAGCCCTCTCCGGTGTCTATATAAACCGGAGGGTTTTAGTCCATGGGACGGACAACCATTACAACAATCATACCATAGGCTAGCTTCTAGGGTTTAGCCTCCTTGATCTCGCGGTA
Source organism: Aegilops speltoides (assembly GCA_021437245.1). Lineage (NCBI taxonomy): Eukaryota > Viridiplantae > Streptophyta > Magnoliopsida > Poales > Poaceae > Aegilops > Aegilops speltoides. Next base: position 483,867,931 of record CM038147.1, read on the forward strand.
GATCCGCTCTTGTACTACCCATATCATCAATATCAATCAAGCAGGAGTACGGTTTTACCTCCATCGAGAGGGCCCGAACCTGGGTAAAAACATCGTGTCCCTTGTCTCCTGTTACCATCCGCCTAGACGCACAGTTCGGGACCCCCTACCCGAGATCCGGCGGTTTTGACACCGACAGTAATGCTTACATGATTGGACGCTTGAGTGATTATATGGCTAGAGTTAAAGGTGAACTTAAACTCATTAGGAAATATGCTTCTATGGTTACCACTCAAGCAGAACAAGTACTTAAAGCTCAAAGTGATTTGCTCGATGAATTAAATAATAAACATGACTTTGTTTTTAGAGTGGCTACTAGAACTGGTAAAATGACTCAGGAACCTTTGTATCCTGAAGGCCACCCTAAGAGAATCGAGCAAGATTCTCAGAGAAATAATGTAGATGCACCTAGTCCTTCTAAAAAGAAGAAAAAGAAAAATGATAGGACTTTCCATCCTCCTAGTGAACCTATTGTAGAGACACCTGAGAATCCTAATGATATTTCTATTTCTGATGCTGAAACACAATCTGGTGATGAACATGAACCTAGTGATAATGTTAATGTTAATGTTCATGTTGATGCTCAACCTAGCAATAATAATGATGTAGAAATTGAACCTGTTGTTGATCTTGATAACCCACAGTCAAAGAATCAACGTAATGATAAGAGAGACTTTGTTGCTAGGAAGCACGGTAAAGAAAGAGAACCATGGGTTTAGAAACCCATGCCTTTTCCTCCTAATCCATCCAAGAAAAAGGATGGTGAGGATTTTGAGCGCTTTGCTGAAATGATTAGACCTATCTTCCTACGTATGCGCTTAACTGATATGCTTAAAGTGAATCCTTATGCTAAATATATGAAGGATATCATTACATATAAAAGAAATATACCGGAGGCTGAAATTTCCACCATGCTTGCTAATTATACTTTTAAGGGTGGAATACCTAAGAAACTAGGAGATCCAGGAGTACCAACTATACCATGCTCCATTAAAAGAAACTATGTTAAAACTGCTTTATGTGATCTTGGAGCCGGTGTTAGTGTTATGCCTCTCTCTTTATATCGTAGACTTGAATTGAATAAGTTGACACCTACTGAAATATATTTGCAAATGGCTGATAAATCAACTGCTATACCTGTCGCCATTTGTGAGGATGTGCCTGTTGTTGTTGCAAATGTCACTATCTTAACGGACTTTGTTATTCTTGATATTCCCGAGGATGATAGTATGTCAATTATCCTTGGTAGACCTTTTTTGAATACTGCAGGGCTGTTATTGATTGCAACAAAGGCAAGGTCACTTTTCATGTTAATGGTAATGGGCATACCGTACACTTTCCGAGGAAACAACCTCAAGTTCATAGTATCTACTCTATTGGAAAAATTCCAACTATTATTATTGGAGGTTTTGAATTTCCTCTTCCTACTGTCAAGAAAAAAATATGATATTCTTATTATTGGGGATGTTCATATCCCCGTTGAGGTAACTTAGTGCTATTCGAAATTTCTCTGGTTCCATGTTATTCGGAATGAGTTTGTTAACAAGACTTGATCAACCTTGTTAGTGGATTCCTTTTGATGATCATGAGATGGATGAAACTAGAAGGCACAACCTTCTGTACCCTCTTTTTGCTGTTATTTAGAATAAATAAAGCAAAAATAGTATTATCTGTCTGTTTTCTGAATTTTCCATGCAATAAAAAAAATACCCGAAAATAGAAGTTCTCCAAATGCCCTGCCAATTTAGTATGATTTTTCTAGAATATTTGAGGATTTTAGGCACTGAGAACACAGCAGTGGGGAAACCACCTGGCCACGAGGGTCCAGGGCGCGCCCACACCTACAGGGCGCACCCCCTGCCTCATGGGCCCACGGTGGCCCTCTCCACTTATTTCTTCACCCACACACTTCTTCTTCCTCCCAAAAAATCACCATCTAGCTCAAGCACGAGTTCTAGCTCATTTTGCTGCGATTTTCGATCTCCTTGCTCAAAGCTCCATTCACAAAATTGCTTTGGGAGATTGTTCCTTGGTATGTGACTCCTCCAATGGTCCAATTAGTTTTTGTTCTAGTGCTTTATTCATTGCAAATTTTTTCTGCCTAGGTGTCCCTGTTCTTGAGCTTGCATGTCAAATTTATGAGGTCCCAAGTAATTCTGATGCATGATATAGGCTCTAGGCACTTGTGGGAGTAGTTGCTATCAATTTTGTTGAGTTTGATTCACTTTTATTTTGAGTTACTAAAAATTTCAGAAATTTTCAGAAAATGATGAAGAGATTTTTGAGGGGCTCTTCTAGCCAAGGCTCCAAGGATAAACAAGCTTAGGAGAAAGAAAAGGCCAAGTATATTCTTCCTCGCAAAGTGGAAGTACGGCCGTGTGATGATTTCTTGGGAGTAGCCGGGATTTATGAAGACTTTTATTCTTTGGCTGATAATGCGGGCCTCACCGACTTCCTCCATGACCGGATCGAACAGTATCTCTTACTCACCAATACTTTCATGCAAAACTTCTACTATTATCCTAAGAATTCACCTCCTTTAGTAGCTTTTCATTTATATGATGAGGCTAGGGAGATGTCATTACGTAACTTTTGCACGGTTTGCAGAATACCCTTCGAGGGTAGCTTAGATGAACCACATCATAAAGATGTGGATGGTTTTATTGATAATATTACTGTAGGGGAATCGAGGAAGGTTTCCGATGCAAGAATAACTAGCATACGTTTTCCTGATTTACGCTACTTTGCCATATTTGCTAGTCGATGCTTAATTGGTCGCAGAAACTATGGAAACCTCAGTGTTCTTGATATCATTATTCTGTTCCATGCCTTATTTTGTGATAAAGTATGGGTGATGTTATTGCTAAACGATTAAGTCTGAACCGTACAAAAGGCCCCATTTTTGGAGGTATCTATGCCTCACGCCTTGCTAAACACTTCGAGATACCTATTAGGCATTATGAGAAAGAGGAAAAACTGTTGCCCCCTACCTTTTTAGATTACAAGAGCATGGTAGCACATGAGTTTATTGTTAACAATGATGATAAGATGCTTCTGTATAACCTGACATTTAATAAGAAACACAATGAGATTATTATCTTGTCAGCGCCCTCTTTGTTTGATTTAACTGCAGGCCACTACCTCGTCTTGCCGGCGGCCGTTTACGCGCACCGAGGCTAGACATCAGCTCGAGAGCCTGAGCCGGAACCACCACTAGACCCTTATCGTCCATCATCTTATCAGTGAGATCCGGAGCAGATCGCCAGCTAGTGGCAGTACGATGACACTCCTCAGTACACCGGGGAGAGTAGCCGCGATCCGTGGCCATAGACCAACTTAGGCAAAAAGCCTAAGCTTGGGGGAGTACGTATTTCTCACCGACATTACATTCATGTTCACACACACTCATTCTAGTTGTCGGTGCTCATACCTTTTCATTGTACTATCCACGCTAGTTTAATTTCTTTTTCTAGCTTTCTTCTTGTGTGTTTGATAAACCTTAAGAAAAACCAAAAAAATAGTTAGTTTAATTCCCATGCTTGTAGTAACAATGAAAAGAAAACCCAAAAAGATTTCTCGTTCTTCTTTTGCTTGTTGGGAGCTTTGCCGTGTAAATAGTTTTATTTCTTTTCTTTCCTTTGGGGGTCGAGAGGAGAGGACCATAATGGAAATGTTTAGTGTCTCTTATATGCATGATTGTTGATTTAACCAAGAGCCCATATTACCTTGTCTTCTCCCTTGAATTGAATGCTTGCAGATTCCAGCTTAGTCCAATGCACATGCACTATATTATTATACACACCGTTCGGTCGTGCAAGTGAAGGGCAATAATGACGATATATGATGGACTCATTGAGATGAGAGAAGCTGGTATGAACTCGACTTCTCTTGTTTTTGTAAATATGATTAGTTCATCGTTCCTGATTCAGCCTATTATGAATAAACATGTTTGCCATGACAATTAGAGATTATAGTTGCTTATACCGTGCTTAATTAGCTAGGAGCTTATAATTGTTTACCTTGCGTGCCAACATGCTATTAAAATGGTTGTGATGTGGTATGATAGGGTGGTATCCTCATTTGAATGATTCGAGTGACTCGACTTGGCACATGTTCACGCATGTAGTTGAAACAAAATCAACATAGCCTTCACGATATTTATGTTCATGGTGGATTATATCCTACTCATGCTTGCACTCAGTGTTGATTAATTTTAATGCATGTTCATAACTTTTGTCGCTCTCTCAGTTGGTCGTTTCCCAGTCTCTTGCTAGCCTTCACCTGTACAAAAGCGGGAATACTACTTGTGCATCCAAACTCCATAAACCCCAAAGTTATTCCATATGAGTCCACCATACCTTCCTATATGCGGTATTTACCTGTCGTTCCAAGTAAATTTGTATGTGCCAAACTCCAAACCTTCAAATGAAATTCTGTTTTGTATACTCGAGCAGCTCATGTATCAACTAGGGCTATCTGTATCTTCCATGCTAGGTGGGTTATTCTCAAGAGGAGTGGACTCCGCTCCTCATTCACGAGAAAATGGTCGGTAACCAGGATGCCCAGTCCCATGATCAAAAGATCAAATCAAATCAGAATAATTAAACAAAAACCCCCAAGGATTGTTGCTAGTTGGAGGCACCCGTTGTTTCGGGCAAGCCATGGATTGATGCTTGGTGGTGGTGGGGGAGTATAAACTTTACCATTCTGTTTGGAACCACCTATAATGTGTGTAGCATGGAAGATATCGAGATCTCATAGTTGTTATGTTGACAGTGAAAGTATACCGCTCAAAATGTTATTCATCTCTATTTTAAAATCGAGCTCGGGCACCTCTACAAATCCCTGCTTCCCTCTGTGAAGGGCCTATCTATTTAATTTTATGTTGAGTCATCACCCTCTTATTAAAAAAGCACCCGCTGGAGAGCACCGTTGTCATTTGCATGCATTACTATTAGTTTATATTGGGTATGACTATGACTGGATCTCTTTTACCATTAATTACAATGTTTAGTCAGTCCTTGATCTTTAAAGGTGCTCTGCATTTATGTTTTGCGGTCTCAGAAAGGGCTAGAGAGATACCATCTTGTTATTTCATATTATGATTGTTTTGAGAAAGTGTTGTCATCCGAGTTTTATTATTATTGCCCGCTAGTTGATTATGCCATTGATATGAGTAAACATGAGACCTAAGTGTTATTGTGAATATGGTTAGTTCATAATCTTTGCTGAAAACTTGAATGTTGGCTTTACATATTTGCAATAACAAGAGCAAACAGAGTTTGTAAAAGTTTTTCTTTATCACTTTCAGTTTATCAACTGAATTGCTTGAGGACAAGCAAAGGTTTAAGCTTGGGGGAGTTCATACGTCTCCGTCGTATCTACTTTTCCAAACACTTTTGCCCTTGTTTTGGACTCTAACTTGCATGATTTGAATGGAACTAACCCGGGCTGATGTTGTTTTCAGCAGAACTGCCATGGTGTTATTTTTGTGCAGAAATAAAAGTTCTCAGAATGACCTAAAAATCCACGAAGCAACTTTTAAGATTTAATAAAAAATATTGGCGAAAGAAATAGCATCAGGGCACACCCTACCCACGAGGGTGGGGGCACGCCCCCTCCCCTTGGGCGCGCCCCTGCCTCGTGGGCCCCCTGGACGTCCACCGACCTCAACTCTAACTCCATATATTTGCTTTCGCGGAGAAAAAATCAGAGAGAAAGTATCATCGCATTTTATGATACGGAGCCGCAGCCAAGCCCTAATCTCTCTCGGGAGGGCTGATCTGGAGTCCGTTCGGGGCTTCGGAGAGGGGGATTCATCGTCGTCGTCATCATCAACCATCCTCCATCACCAATTTCATGATGCTCACCATCGTGCGTGAGTAATTCCATCGTAGGCTTGCTGGACGGTGATGGGTTGTATGATATTTACCATGTAATCAAGTTAGTTTTGTTAGGGTTTGATCCCTAGTATCCACTGTGTTCTGAGATTGATGTTGCTATGACTTTGCTATGCTTAATGCTTGTCACTAGGGCCCGAGTGCCATGATTTCAGATCTGAACCTATTATGTTTTCATGAATATATGTGAGTTCTTGATCCTATCTTGCAAGTCTACAGTCACCTATTATGTGTTATGAACCGACAACCCCGAAGTGACAATAATGGGATACTTCTCGGTGATGACCGTAGTTTGAGGAGTTCATGTATTCACTAAGTGCTAATGCTTTGGTCCGGTACTATATTAAAAGGAGGCCTTAATATCCCTTAGTTTCCATTAGGACCCCACTACCACGGGAGGGTAGGACAAAAGATGTCATGCAAGTTCTTTTCCATAAGCACGTATGACTATATTCGAAATACATGCCTACATTACATTGATGAACTGGAGATAGTTCTGTGTCACCCTATGTTATAACTATTACATGAGGAATTGCATCCGACATAATTATCCATCACTGATCCAATGCCTACGAGCTTTTCACATATTGTGCTTTTCTTATTTACTTTACCATTGCCACTTTACAATTACTACAAAACTGTTACTGTTACCTTTGCCACTGTTACCGTTACTTCCATACTACTTTGCTACTAAATACTTTTTGCAGATACTAAGTTATCCAGGTGTGGTTGAATTGACAACTCAACTGCTAATACTTGAGAATATTCTTTGGCTCCCCTTGTGTCGAATCAATAAATTTGGGTTGAATACTCTACCCTCGAAAACTTTTGCGATCCACCACTGCTCAACTTCAGTCAGAGCCGTCTGACTTGAAGACCCGTCTGGAGCTGCAAGAGGCTGAGACCCTGAAGGCGAACTCAAAGTTTGAATTCAGCGTGGCTGAGGCAAAAAAACTAAAAGTCGGCTTTGAAGTGGAGAAAAACGCCTGGGCTGAAGAGAATATTGCCTTGACACAACAGGTAGAGAAGGCGGAGGCGGCTCTCCAGGAAGCGACCACGGAACTCACCGGCTTAAAACACCGGGTGTCTCAGATGGTTTCTGCTATCTTTGGTAAGCCGCCTTATGACTATCAAATTTGAATATCTTCCTTGATGATATAAACTGCTTTCAATCCATCCATGACTATTATGCAGGCCCCAGAAGCACCAATCTCAACCAAGATATGCTTGTGAAGCTGAAGGCGCTTTATACACTAGTGGAGCAACTTTATACTGGTGCTCAGCGCGCATTGGCCACAATTTCTCCGTCTAATGAAGCACCCACTCTCTTGGTTGGTGTGTTGAGGAAGCTTTCCATTCTGCCTAAGAGATTTAGTGAGATGAAGCGATCATCTGCAAGAGCCGGAGCTGTGACTGCTTTAAGCCAGGCCAAAGCATGGTTACCGGAGCTAGACTCGACCGATATCTCTATCGGGTATCCAAGCTTTAAGGAAGACGGTACCCTGTTTGACAAGAAAGACTTTGCTGCTTGCGTGAAGGACATACGTCCTCTGGCCAGTCTGATTGTCAACGAGACATACCACACCAAGTATCAACCGGCTTACGATTTGGAAAATCAGAAGATGCCAACGTTGTCTTACAAAGTGAAAGATCTTATCCCCACAATCCGTAAGCATACTTTTGCTCCTGAAGTTGACCCATCCAAGCTTATTAATGATGAACCTGAGTTCCAAGCTTTGAATGGCATTGACTGGTCATCACCAACCTTCCAGGAAGTAGAACAGGATAAAGAAGCAGAGAGGGATCAACCGGAAGAGTCAGACCATCAAGAAGATTGATCCGCTGGGCGGTTCATATTTGTGACCTTCTGAAAAACAGTTAATCATTTGGACTCTGGGAGTCATGTAATAGGGTAGAAACAACTTTGCTCTACCGTGCCATCGTGCACGTTCGTGTTATGCTCAATGCTGTTAAGATGCCACTTGATAGTTATCCTTTTAAATTTGTCGTGATGTTTAAGTGGTGCAGAAAAATTTCGATTTATCTTGCACACAAGTAGATCAAAAGAGCCCTTGGCGGTTGACCGCAGGGCGGGTCATAATACCTCGCATATAACGAGTGAGGCTTAAAACAGTTATAGATAAGACTGGTGTGACCCGAACTTCAACATAATAACAATATCATACATGTGATATTGAATCATACTACCAGTTTATGATACCTATGCAATATGGGTGAGCACCCAAAGCTTTAGAAGACAATATTTCCAAGTTCTTGATATCATCAAGTATGGGCGGCTTGTCACCTCTCATTAGGCCGAGTAATAGAAACCACGGTATGCTTAAAATATGAGCCGTAAGATTGAAGGCTATATGGCCGAAATCACTTTAAACAAAAAGGCAAGATAGTATCAAGAAGAACCGAAAAAAATCTTCAAAAAATCAAGCCAGATAAGAAAGAGCAAGGTTGTGCTTTGAATACGCGCAGGAAGCAGACCATAAGGGTTAATAGCTATGATTCGAATACGATCAGGAAGCCCCTGAATGGTTTTTGGCATTGTGCCGATCAAAGGGGTACCCAGCTATTATTCGAATACGATCAGGAAGCCCCCCAGTGACCAAAGTATTTAATGGCTATGATTCGAATACGATCAATAAGCCGGACCAAGAGGGTTAACGGCTGTGATTTGAATACGATCCAGCCACCAAGTGATCTAAGTGTTTAATGGCTATGGTTCGAATACGACCAGGAAACCCGACCAAAGGGGTTAACTGCTATGATTCGAATACGATCAAGGCCCCAATGATCTAAATGTTTAACGGCTCTGATTCGAATACGATCAGTAAGCCGGACCAAAAAGGGTTAATAGCTATGATTTGAATACGATCAAGCCCCTAAGTGCTCAAAATGTTTTACGGCTATGATTCGAATACAATCATGAAGCCGGACCAGAGGGGTTAATAGCTATGATTCGAATACGATCAAGCCCCCAATGATCATGGAATTATGATGACGAAGACGCATGATTGTTGAAGATGAAATAACAGAGGCCCTGCTTTATTATATTCATCATAATATATACATCGTCAAAAAATATGTACATCATAAGAGCCGGTGGCTCAAGTGTAGTAAGGCCGAACATGAGCAATATTCCACGGCCGGCGGGTCTCCTCCTCTCACGTGCGTGAGTCCTTGTGCTCTCGAATATCAATAAGGTAGTATGACCCGTTGTTCAAGTTCTTGCTGACCACAAAGGGTCCTTTCCAAGGTAGGGATAACTTGTGCACATCAGTTTGATCCTGGATGAGCCGGAGCACCAAATCACCTTCTTGAAAGGTTCTGGACTTAACCCGGCGGCTGTGGTAACGGTGTAGATCATGTTGGTAAATCACCGAGCGAGCCGCCGCAAGGTCACGCTCCTCATCTAACAGGTCAAGTGCATCCCACGAGGGGGGAGTCGTGATGGATGTCACTAGGAAGAACCGCCTCTGCTCCGTAAACCATGAAGAAAGGCGTATAACCCGTAGATCTGTTGGGGTAGTATTGATACTCCATAGTACGGAAGGTAACTTTTCCACCCAACAAGCGGGCCTCTGCAACAAAACCATAAGCCGGGGCTTGATGCCTCTCAGAATTTCTTGATTGGCTCTTTCAGCTTGACCATTAGATTGAGGGTGAGCCACTAACGAAATGTCAAGTCAAATATGCGCAGGTTGACAAAACTCTTTCGTAGCACCCCTGGATAGATTAGTGCCATTATTAGTTATAATGCTGTGGGGAAAACCAAAGCGAAAAATCACCTTTTTGATGAATTGAACCATTGTTACCGCATCACACTTACTGGCCGTCTCTGCCTCGACCCACTTTGTGAATTTGTCAACCGCCACCAAAAGGTGGGTCTTTTTATCCTTGGACCTTTTAAAAGGCCCAACCATATCAAGCCCCCAGACTGCAAACGGCCAAGTAATTGGAATCATCCTTAATTCTTGAGCCGGCACATGAGCTCGCCATGAGAATTTCTGACAACCTTCACATTTACTAACCAAATCCTCCGCATCAGCATGAGCCGGCAGCCAAAAAAACGCATGACGAAACGCTTTGGCCACAAGAGACTTTGAACTGGCATGATGACCATAGTCCCCTTCATGAATCTCACAAAGAATCTCGTGGCCCTCCTCAGGAGATACGCAACACTGAAACGCCCCAATGACACTGCGATGGTGTAACTCGCCATTGGCAATTGTCATTGACTTAGACCACCGGGTTATCTGCCTAGCCAAAGTTTCATCCTCAGGTAATTCGCCCTGGGTCATATAAGCCAAATATGGTACTGTCCAATCTGGGATAGCATGAAGAGCCGCCACCAATTGTGCCTCTGGGTCAGGAACAACCAGATCTTCCTCTGTAGGAAACTTGACAGAAGGGTTATGCAGAATATCCAAGAAAGTGTTAGGTGGCACCGGCTTACATTGAGGCCCCAACCGGCTTAAGGCATTAGCCGCCTCATTTTTTCTGTGGTTGATGTGCTCAACTTGATAACCCTTGAAGTGACCGGCAATAGCATCAACTTCACGGCGATAAGCCGCCATGAGTGGATCCTTAGAATCCCATGTGCCTGAAACTTGTTGAGCCACCAAGTCTGAGTCGCCGAAAGATCTCACCCGGCCTAAGTTAATCTCCTTAGCCATCCGAAGACCATGGAGTAAGGCTTCATACTACACTACATTATTAGTACAGGGAAACATCAACCTTAGAACATAACAAAACTTGTCACCTCGAGGGGAAGCTAAGACAACTCCAGCCCCCGAGCCCTCTGTCGGTGTCAAAACCGGTGGATCTCGGGTAGGGGGTCCCGAACTGTGCGTCTAAGGCTAATGGTAACAGGAGGCAGGGGACACAATGTTTACCCAAGTTCAGGCCCTCTCTATGGAGGTAATACCCTACTTCCTGCTTAATTGATCTTGACAAATATGAGTATTACAAGAGTTGATCTATCATGAGATCGTAATGGCTAAAGCCTAGAAGTCTAGCCTATGAGATTATCCTTGTCCTACGGAATAAACCCTCTGGTTTATATGAACGCTGGAGGGGGCTAGGGTTACACAAAGTCAGTTACAAAGAAAGGAATCTACATATCCGAATCGCCAAGCTTGCCTTCCACGCAAAGGAGAGTCCCATCCGGACACGGGAAGAAGTCTTCTATCTTGTATCTTCATAGCCCAACAGTCCGGCCCAAGTAGATAGTCCGGCTGTCCGAGGACCCCTTAGTCCATGACTCCCTCAGTAGCCCCTGAACCAGGCTTCAATGATGATGAGTCCGGCGCGCAGATTCTCTTTGGCATTGCAAGGTGGGTTCCTTCTTCAAATACTTAGAAGTAGACTTCAAACACAAGAATCGTGTCCATCTCTGCAAAACAAGTTCCACACACAACCGTAGAGATTATAATATTTCACGAGTTCAATCCGCTGACAATTTTGGTAGCACAAAATTACGTCATCACCCGGCCATTATTTTGAATTGTTTTCTAGTCTGCCACTCCATGTTTCGGGAGGCGGTTTTTATTGGCACGTCTTGTCAAAGCAGAGATCGCGTCCCCCTTATTGCGGGATTTCCATCAACACGGGCGTCGGTAACCCAGCTGTTCTGTTGGCATGATTCCTTGGGAATAGGCATGTTTTAAGGACACGGAGGGGACGCTTGATATTCGTCGCCTTTATAAAGGGGCTAAGACATGTCCTTTTTCTTCCATGCTAGTTCTTTCCTCCACCTCCCACCTCAGGTTCCAACACTCAAGGGTCAATCTAGTCGCTTTGGGCCTCCAGCCATGTCCGAACCCAGCCTTCAAGGCCGGTGGATGGCCTCTTCTATCATAGAGGAGGATATCTCAAAGCTCAGGGAGGCAAGATACCGATCAAGGAAATCCTCCACGTGCTTCCCCGCTCAAGGGCAGGTTATTCCCACTCCCAGATCCAATGAGAGGGTTGTGTTCATCTCTCACTTCCTCCAAGGACTTGGGTTTGCTCTCCATCCCTTTGTTCGAGGGCTTATGTTTTATTACGGGCTAGATTTCCATGATCTAGCTCCAGACTCCTTCCTTCATATCTCGGCGTTCATCATCACATGCGAGGCCTTCCTCCGGATTTCCCCACACTTCGGCTTATGGCTTAAAACCTTTATCGTGAACCCGAAGGTAATTGACAGGAAACAAGCGGAGTGCGGAGGCGCTTCAATAAGCAAACTTACCACTTCTCCTTGTCCAAAGGGATCTTTTGCAGAATCTTCTGACTTATGGCAACGGGAGTGGTTTTACATTACCGAACCCTGTGGTAAAAAGTGGGCAGCTACACCCGCGATTCGATCTAGCCCTCCTTTACAGCTTGCATCATGGATTAACAAGGGGCTGGTCTGGGGATCTATTGATGAAGCGCAGATGTTGCAAAGTCGCATTCGGAGCCTCATTAAAAAGGACATCGGTCTCACCAATGTAATCCAAGTAATGCTAATCCACCGGATCCTTTCGTGCCAGTGGCGTCCTCTCCGTATGTGGGAGTTCAATCCGGAAGGTCCACGGACCCTTCAACACTTCTCCGGCACAATGCTCAGAGGGATGTGGAATTTATTCTTCAGCGCATGAAAAAAGTGGTCGGATACTACAGAAGACCTCGGCCTTGACTGCAATCATCCAGATACTCCTGTAAGTACTTGACTCCCGAACACAGTTTAGTCAAATTACTCATAACAATGTACTGACAAAACCCTACTCGGCCAGGGCTAGCTAAAGAAGGCGAAGAGAATTAGGTGTTCGGCTCCACTTCCCGAGACTCTACTGATCTGGTGTTAAAAAGGATGCTGGCTCTGGCACCATATCAAGTGCCGGCGGGAGAAGATAAGGAGGAGAGCGAAGAGGCCCAAGGTGGCCTCCATTCTGGAGGCACACCAGGCAATTTGTCCGGGGAGATTGAAACTTCCACTTTTGAAGATGGAACGGAAGGGCGAACAGACATCCCTTCTCCTCACGGGAAGAAGAGGGCCGCCTCCGAAGACTCAAAAAGAGAAGCTTCTAAGCGGGGGAAGGTATCCCAGTCAGGGGGTGATGTCGACATGCAGACACTCCGCAAGGATAAGCCCTCGGCCGAATCGTAAGTGAACCAGGGTGTTTTAAACATATCCCGTTCTTTCCTGGATGTAAGGGTAACATTTTAAACACATGTTTGCAGTCTGGCACGCAGCCCTCCTCAGCAGTCCTCCTCTTCGGGGGATCTTCTTCCGGAGATGATGGAGAGCGAGACGCCTCCACAGATCTCCTTGCCTGATAAGGCAGACGACGCCAAGGTGTCGTCCCGGAGGATCTTTCCTGATCAACGAGTGGCGCAAGGGGCAGTGAAGACCGGAGCCAAAGCTAATACTTCGGCTGCCCAGGGTCCGGGATGTGCGGCCCCTAAAAGGAACAACAAAAGTGCCGGACTATCCAATGTCCGAGGGAGGGCAGGTTATTCCCACTCCCAGATCCAATGAGAGGGTTGTGTTCATCTCTCACTTCCTCCGAGGACTTGGGTTTGCTCTCCATCCCTTTGTTCGAGGGCTTATGTTTTATTACGGGCTAGATTTCCATGATCTAGCTCCAGACTCCTTCCTTCATATCTCGGCGTTCATCATCACATGCGAGGCCTTCCTCCGGATTTCCCCACACTTCGGCTTATGGCTTAAAACCTTTATCGTGAACCCGAAGGTAATTGACAGGAAACAAGCGGAGTGCGGAGGCGCTTCAATAAGAAAACTTACCACTTCTCCTTGTCCAAAGGGCTCTTTTGCAGAATCTTCTGACTTATGGCAACGGGAGTGGTTTTACATTACCGAACCCTGTGGTAAAAAGTGGGCAGCTACACCCGCGATTCGATCTAGCCCTCCTTTACAGCTTGCATCGTGGATTAACAAGGGGCTGGTCTGGGGATCTATTGATGAAGCGCAGATGTTGCAAAGTCGCATTCGGAGCCTCATTAAAAAGGACACCGGTCTCACCAATGTAATCCAAGTAATGCTAATCCGCCGGATCCTTTCGTGCCAGCGGCGTCCTCTCCGTATGTGGGAGTTCAATACGGAAGGTCCGCGGACCCTTCAACACTTCTCCGGCACAATGCTCAGAGGGATGTGGAATTTATTCTTCGGCGCATGAAAAAAGTGGTCGGATACTACAGAAGACCTCGGCCTTGACTGCAATCATCCAGATACTCCGGTAAGTACTTGACTCTCGAACACAGTTTAGTCAAATTACTCATAACAATGTACTGGCAAAACTCTACTCGGCCAGGGCTGGCTAAAGAAGGCGGAGAGAATTAGGTGTTCGGCTCCACTTCCCGAAGACTCTACCGATCCGGTGTTAAAAAGGATGCTGGCTCTGGCACCATATCAAGTGCCGGCAGGGGAAGATAAGGAGGAGAGCGAAGAGGCCCAAGGTGGCCTCCATTCTGGAGGCACACCAGGCAATTTGTCCGAGGAGATTGAAACTTCCACTTTTGAAGATGGAAGGGAAGGGCGAATAGACATCCCTTCTCCTCACGGGAAGAAGAGGGCCGCCTCCGAAGACTCGAAAAGAGAAACTTCTAAGCGGGGGAAGGTATCCCAGTCAGGGGGTGATGTCGACATGCAGACACTCCGCAAGGATAAGCCCTCGGCCGAATCGTAAGTGAACCAGGGTGTTTTAAACATATCCCGTTCTTTCCTGGATGTAAGGGTAACATTTTAAACACATGTTTGCAGTCTGGCACGCGGCCCTCCTCAGCAGTCCTCCTCTTCGGGGGATCTTCTTCCGGAGATGATGGAGAGCGAGACGCCTCCACAGATCTCCCTGCCTGATAAGGCAGACGACGCCAAGGTGTCGTCCCGGAGGATCTTTCCTGATCAACAGTGGCGCAAGGGGCAGTGAAGACCGGAGCCAAGGCTAATACTTCGTCCACCCAGGGTCCGGGATGTGCGGCCCCTAAAAGGAACAGCAAAAGTCTCGGACTATCCAATGTCCAAGGGACGACGCAACCTGTTCTGGAACCGGAGGCACCGGATACATTGATGGACATATTGCAACATGCCTCCGTCTCAGAGGAACATCGTACCTTGATGGGTACGGTGGTTGAAAGAGTTTGGTCTATGAAAAGCGGATTGAATGAAGCCTTTACGAGCCTACTAAGAGGCTTCGAGGTACGTAGTGTAATTTCAATTATATTATAAGTGCAAATTGCACTTGTGTATAGATAGTAGCCCCTGAGACTCTGGTTGACATCCAAAGGGAGGCAATCAGAGGATGAAAAATATATGCCCAGGAAATGATCTAACTAATTGAAACATAGGCTGTTACATCCGTGGCAACTGCCCAAGCTACAGAGGTAGCACATTTGAAGCAGAAAGTTGATGTAGCGGATGATGACATCACGCTTATTAACTGGCGGCTCGACGAAGTGCAAGGTATGTCCCTGGGGCACTCAGTACATACTAGTATTATGATATGAGCGTGGCACTTAGAATTTGTACATGCCTAACTGCAGACAGCGCTGCCTCTATTGAGACCCTTCGGGCTGAACTTGCCCGGGCCAAGGAGCAAGCCATGATGAGTAATGCGGCTGCTGAAAAGGTAGCCGCGGAATTAAAGGCTGAGCAGACTGCTCAGCGTCAGTGCGAGGAGAGAATATCAACTATGGCACTTGAGCTAAAGGATGCCTGTCGGTGTCAAAACCGGAGGATCTCGGGTAGGGGGTCCCGAACTGTGCGTCTAGGCAGATGGTAACAAGAGACAAGGGGCACGATGTTTTTACCCAGGTTCGGGCCCTCTCGATGGAGGTAAAACCCTACTCCTGCTTGATTAATATTGATGATATGGATAGTACAAGAGTGGATCTACCACGAGATCAAGGAGGCTAAACCCTAGAAGCTAGCCTATGGTATGATTGTTGTAATGGTTGTTCGTCCTACGGACTAAAACGCTCGGTTTATATAGACACCGGAGGGCTAGGGTTACACAGAGTCGGTTACAATGGTAGGAAATCCACATATCCGTATTGCCAAGCTTGCCTTCCACGCCAAGGAAAGTCCCATCCGGACACGGGGCGAAGTCTTCAATCTTGTATCTTCATAGTCTTGGAGTCCGGCCGATGATGATAGTCCGGCTATCCGGACATCCCCTAGTCCAGGACTCCCTCAATGCCACTAGCCGATGCCAAGTTCTAGAGAAAGATAACAAAGTCAAATCGACCGATGTTGACAAGGCTTTACAAGAGGCGAAGGAAGCCCGATCTTAGTCTAGAGCAGCTCGGGGGGAGATCCGACAAGCTGGGGAGATCGCGGCTGGCAAGCCCTTTTTATTGCAAACTAAGTTTGGCGATCCGAAGTATGCGCCGCTTAACCAACTATGGAGTTCTCCAGACGCCTTTATGGACCTGCCGAAGAGTGTTGCCGATGCGAATCAGTTTTTCCACGCGCAAGAAGGACATGCAACAGAAAAGCTATTCTGGTCACAATTTGACACGCTAAAGCGTCCACTGTTGAACGAACAGATGGCCTAGTGGGCCAAGCTCCAATAGATGTCCGGAACTGCCACGAAGGATGTCATAGCCCGGTTGTGGCCAACTGAGCCAATTCCGAATAGTTATTTCGGTTTGGTGTGGCAACTTGTTAATGCGGTGCCGCGTATCGACATTGTTAAGCGGTCAACATGCATAGAAGGTGCATGGATGGCCCTTGCCCGTGTCAAGACGTATTAGGCGAAGATGAAGGCCACCAATATTGCGATGCAGAGTCCACCCGAAGGCAAGGACCCTAACATGCCAGAACATTACTTTGAAGATGTCCTAGAAGGTGCCCACTTAATAGAGAGTCAGTGCTCGAAAAATATTATGTTCGAGTAAAGTGTATCAAAATTGTAATAACAATATTATGGTATATTCAAGGCTATGTTTTTATACTTTTTGCCCGAAAAGTTTTGGTGCCTCATGTGCGCCTGACTTTTTATATATATAATCTGAAAGTTTGCAGTCGTCGGCTTCAGCCCCTCGTGTATAACGCGAGGGTGTTCGGAAAAGCACTTGATCACACTTGACCCAACGTCTTGGTCCGTTAAGAAGGTGTTAGTGCGGCGAACTAGGCAATCAGACTATAGGGCTTTAACACTTTCACTTAGCCATAGGAGTTTGATGGTGGGGCTACTATATAGCCCCTGGTATGTACGCGGTTATCCGAATTCTGTGCGTTTACATACGTGACCGGAAAAACGGTCCTTCGTTAATGCGAAAGGAATCGCAAAGATTCCGCTTAGTCATCGAGAGGTTGACCAGCTCTCGCCGCATCATGACAGTCAGTTTTCAGCTTTCTCTATTGAGGTGCTCATCCGGATGAACTAGGACACAATCCTTGTAGTTCTCCCTTTACTACCCTAGCCGATATAGCGGAACGTAAGGTAGTAAGCACAGGAGCCGGGCAACCTAACTATTGACCAAAGTCATGATTCGGAGCTGATGCATATAAGGCCAAACTCGCGACGCCAAACACTCCCTATAGGTGTTCGGACTTTCCAATATACACCAGGCTGAATACAACCCCTGGTGATAGACCCTGGTATCAAGGCACGTGTGGCAATCCGACGTGGGGAAAGAGCGCAGGTGGTGAGAGCATAAATCTCAAAACACAATACGAACCAAGATGCTTCTATAACATCCACTTTAGAACGGCGAGCCGTTTATTTACAAGTAATGCCGATATCTTTCTTGGGCATTTTACATGCCAGGAAAGTATAAAACAAAGAGAGATAAGGTTTACACAGGGTCTTAATCTAAAAAAGAAACCTTAATGCGCGGCCCTGCTGCACGTCTGCGCCTTTTTCTCCATTGTGAGATGTCCTTGAAGGGTATAGTGTGGTGGCCATCTGTAAAAAGGAGAAAAAACAAGGTAAAAGAATCTGGTATGGCCGTAAGCAAAGCTGGTTCGTTTTAATGAACCGTGAAATATAACTTTTAGAGTCCGAATAGGGTCGAGCCGAACTATGGACTTTTTGTGTGCAGTGTGCCCCCATCGCCACCCAAGGAGTTTTGAGTGCATATTTAAGTATACGTGGCACGTGTGCTATCTCCTTATGGGGCGATCGATGGGGGCGTGCTGCTAATCAAGCTCAGGTTTATCTGAGCTTCTGCACTGAGGTGTGCGCATGTGTCCGTGGTCTTGACGACCGATGAGCTGTTCGGCTTGGATAGGCCATTTTGTGCTTCGACTGCTAGAGCCGCCGTGTATTCTTCTGTACGAAGAGAGCGCTCTGTATTTCCGCTGACCGTAATGACGCCATGTGGTCCAGGCATTTTGAGTTTTAGATAAGCATAATTGGGGACAGTATTAAAATGGGCGAAGGCCATTCTTCAGAGTAGTGCATGATAGCCACTGCGGAACGGAGCTATGTCAAAGATTAGTTCTTCGCTTCGAAAGTTATCGGGAGAGCCGAATACAACCTTCAATGTTAGAGAGCCCGTGCAGCAGGCTTCCACGCCCGGTATAACTCCTTTAAAGGTAGTGCTGCTTGGCTTGATTCTTGACGGGTCTATCCCCATCTTGCGGACAGTGTCCTGATATATCAGATTGAGACTGCTGCCGCCATCCATGAGGACTCGAGTCAGGTGGTATCCATCGATTATTGGGTTGAGCACTAGGGCAGCCGAACCCCCGTGACAGATACTAGTCGGATGATCCCTGCGATCAAAGGTGATTGAGCAGGCCGACCATGGGTTATATTTAGGGGCGATGGGCTCAACGGTGTAGACATCTCGGAGTGCGCGCTTGCGCTCCCTCTTTGGGATATGAGTGACATAGATCATGTTCACTGGTTTGATCTCCGGTGGAAATTTTGTCTGTCCCCCCATGTTCGGCTGGTGAGATTCGTCCTCGTCTTCGCTCTAAGGTCCCTTCCCTTTGTGTTCGGCGTTGAGTTTGCCGGCCTGCTTGAAGACCCAACATTCTCTGTTGGTACGATTGGCTGGTTTATCGGGAGTGTCGTGGATCTGGCAGGGCCTGCCTAGGATTTTATCCAGGCTGGATGGACCGTCTTTGTTGCCTTTGAATGGCTTCTTCCATTGACCGGATCTCGAGCCCCTGAATCCGGCGTTTATCGCTGTATTGTCTGGGCTTTCTTCATTGTTCCGACATTTATTTTTGTTGCATCATGGTTTTCCATTGCCATCCCTGACTCCGGATGTGCCGGGGTCACTGGTGCTGCTATGGGATAACCAGTTGTCCTCGCCCGCGCAAAAGCGGGTCATTAGTGTAGTTAAGGCTGCCATTGTTCTTGTCTTTTCCCACCCAAGGTGCCTGGATAGCAATTTGTCCCGGACACTGTGTTTGCAGGCCGCTAAGGCTTCGGCGTCCGGACAGTCGACGATTTGGTTCTTCTTAGTGAGAAACCGGTTCCAAAGCTTACGGGCTGATCCTCCGGGTTGTTGGATTATGTGACTTAGGTCGTCTGCATCCGGGGGCCGGACATAGGTCCCTTGGAAATTGGCCCAGAAAGCATCCTCAAGTTCTTCCCAGCTTCTGATGGAGTTTTCAGGGAGGCTTTTTAGCCAGTGCCGAGCTGGTCCTTTTAGGGTAAGTATTTGATGGTGTGGAGATCATCTGTGCGAGCCATGTGGATGTCAAGAATAAAGTCTTCTATCCAAACCGCAGGGTCTGTCGTTCCATCATATGCCTCGATGTTTATGGGTTTGAACCCTTCTGGAAAATCGTGTTCCAGCACCTCATCGATGAAGCACAGGAGGTGTGCGGCACCCCTGTATTTGGCTGTGTCGTGGCGTGGGTCCGACGGTTGTAATGTTCGGTATTGGTTCCAAACTGGTAAGTGACCGGCGTTTTTTGTTTGATAATCGTGATCCCGTATAGGATCACGTTCCCTGGATCCATAGATGGACCTGGTTTTGCTGGCCTTTTTGTCCGGGTCTTCACGTAGATCGTGTGTCTAGTCCTGAGTTGCGACCTCCCTTCCTTTACGGGGAGGGGGTGCAGGTTTGTGTGCGGCATTACTAGCTGCTCTGTCTCGACCACAAGGTGGTCGGTCCGGCTTGTCAGCCGTATTGTTTTTCGGCGGTATAGGCGCAATGGCCTCGTCGTCGAATTCGGGTAGTAGCTTACGCTTAGGATAGCTCTTTGTTTGGCGATTACCGCCTTATTTATCTTCAGCGTCTAGCACTTCGTTCCATCTATCATTGAGCGTATCATGTGCAGCTTTAAGCCGCTGCTTCTGCTTTTTCAAGCTCCTTGCGGTGGCGATAAGCCTTTGATGGAGGCGTTCTTGTTCTAATGGTTCTTCTGGGACGACGAATTCGTCGCCGCCTAGACTGATCTCCTCTTTGGAGACAGGTTGATAGTTGCTATCTTCGGCATCGCTGTGGTCAGACAACATCTCCAAACTGTGTTCGCCATCCTCTCGCATGTTCTGCTCCAGCGCTGGGTCTACGGGGTCCTCGGCTTGGTCCGGATTATCATCGCCGTCCGTGACCATGTTGCTATTTTTCCTTTTGTCGGATCGAGGACGGCGCTTCTGACGTCGGCTGTCGGTGTCAAAACCGGCGGATCTCGGGTAGGGGGTCCCGAACTGTGCGTCTAGGCGGATGGTAACAGGAGACGAGGGACACAATGTTTTACCCAGGTTCAGGCCCTCTCGATGGATGTAATACCCTACGTCCTGCTTGATTAATATTGATGATATGGGTAGTACAAGAGTAGATCTACCACGAGATCAATGAGGCTAAACCCTAGAAGCTAGCCTATGGTATGACTGTTGAGATGTAATGTTGTGTCCTACGGACTAAAGCCCTCCGGTTTATATAGACACCGGAGAGGCTAGGGTTACACAGAGTCGGTTACAATGGTAGGAGATCTACATATCCGTATTGCCAAGCTTGCCTTCCACGCCAAGTAAAGTACCTTCCGGACACGAGCCGGAGTCTTCAATCTTCTATCTTCGTAGTCTGGGAGTCCGGCGGATATTGATAGTCCGGCTATCCGGACACCCCCTAGTCCAGGACTCCCACAGTAGCCCTTGAACCAGTCTTCAATGACGATAAGTCCGGCGTGCATAATGTTCGGCATTGCAAGGCGGGTTCCTCCCTTGAATAATCCGGAGAAGATAATGAACACCAGGATAGTGTCCGCTCTGCAAAATAATTTCCACATTCCAAACGTAGAGAGAATAAAATACACACTTAGTTCAATCTGCTGACGTATTACGCAGCGTGATATCACACCGCAGCCAAGCCCTCGTTTGAATCGTTTTTATTATTCCGCCTCAGCACGTTTAGCGAAGCGGTTTCCTTGGCACGTCCTGTCGAAGCAGAGATCGTGTTCCCTTTTATTCTGGGATCCTCATCAATACGTGCGTGGGTAACCCAACCGGTCCCGTCGCCACACCTCCTCTATCGAAGGGGAATCTCGAACGGTCACGGAGACGACCCTTGGTATTATTTCCCCTTTATAAGAGGACCAAGGCATGTCCTTGTCTTTCAACCTCGCATCGAATCTTTCCTCTGCTCCCAGTTCCAACACCAAGAGCTTCAGACTCGAGCGCTTCGGATCCACAGCAATGTCCGGCTCCGACCTCCAGGGCCGGTGGGTGCCCTCCTCCGTCACGGAGGAGGACATATTGAAGTTGCGTGAGGCCAAGTACCTGGCCTATGAAGTTTCGCACAGGTTGCCTGCCCCTGGGCAGGCCGTGCCAGCCTCGAGCCCGGCGAATCGTCGTTTCCAAGATCTCACCTCCGTCGGGGACTGGGCTTCCCGACGGATCCTTTCGTGAGGGGGCTCCTGTTCTTCTACGGGCTGGACTTCCACGACTTGGCTCCGGAGTCCATCCTCCATATCTCCGCATTTATCATTGTCACGAAGCCTTCCTCCGCGTCATCCCCCACTTCGGCCTGTGGCTGAAAACATTTAAGGTGGAGCCAAGATGATCGGGGCGCCCAGGCGGAGTGTGGCGGGCGACCATAAGCAAGAAGGTCGATGCCCGTGGCTCAAGGTTCCTTCCAAGAGGAACAGGATTGTGGCAGCAGAGTGGTTCTACATCACCGCTCCAAGGCGAGCAGCGAAGCCGCCGCCCTCCTTCCGCCCCGGACCTCCACAAAGAATCGATGTCGTGGGTCAACCAAGGGCTCAACGGGGGCCGTCCGAGGCGTGCCCGCACTGCAGGGCCGGATTCGAGACCTCCAAACAAGGGAGATTGATCTGGTCAAGGTGATGCAGTCATGCTAACTAGGCACCTCCTACCACGCAAACGCCGCCCTCTCCGCTTATGGGAGTTCAATCCGAGGACCTCGATCCTCCAAAGATTTCATGGGTGCGACACCCTTGGAGATGTACGAGCTGTTCTTCGACCGCAGTGGCGTGTCCGGATTCGACCGAGGATCTTGGACTAAGCCGCGATCGCCTTGATACTCGGGTAAGTAGCTCAAAGCCCGGACATTCTTTTGTATGCCTTTCAAGAGATCGCCTCGACCCTTTGTTCTTTTACAGAATGGGTGGCGCAATCAAGGCTGATAAGGTGTCCGCCCTCCCGAGAGACCGTGACCGGAGCCCGTGCTGGTCGAATGTTGGAGGTTGCCCATAGAAGGGGGCGACGGGGGAGATAAAGGAGCTAATAATTCGTCCAAAGGGGCGACTGAAGAGGAGGGAACCAAGGGTCCCTCCCTTCAGGGGAAGAGGACCGCCTCCAAGACCCGGAGGTCCCAGCCCCTAAGCGTGGGAAGAAATCCCCACTGGAGGTCCGGCGTCCGAGAGAGTCCGGACGCCGCAATCATCGCCCAAGGACCAGCCCTCCAACGAGCCGTGAGTATGAAAGAAGAAACTTTAATCGGATAGTACCTTCGTTTATGCTTCTGTGGGTAACTGAAATATTTATATCGCAGTTCGGATCTGCAGCCGTCTCAGATGAGTTTGTCCTCGGGGGATCTTCTTCCGGAAATGATGGAGAGCGATCGCCTCCGCTCGCAAGCGCCGCCAGATGAGGCAAAGCGAGCCCAAGTGTCGCCACGGAGGGCGCCCCGAGTTCGGAGGGGCCAAAGAGTTCAACACCCACCAGAGTCCTGCCGAGAATCAAGAGCTTGCTTGAGAGGGCGCCCATTTCAAAGATCACCGTGCGTTAATGCGTATGGTGATTGAAGGATTTCGTCACCGAAAGCGGATTATGTGATGCTGCCATGAGCTTGTCAAGCGGGATTTGAGGTATCTGAAAATAGCGCACTTTTGTTTTCTAACAACAGTGCATATAAAAATGCGCCTGTATAGATAGTAGCCCCTGAGACTCGGTAGGTTGTCGAAGACGACAGCGTGCCGAGGATCGAAAATCTAAATATCTCAGGTAATGAATACCGCCGTTCTGATATAGGTGGCGGATAGTCCGGGGGCCAGCCGGACTGATCATTTTGCCGAACTGAGTCGGCAACTGGACATGGCGGATGCTGACATCGCACTTTTCAATCAGCGACTTGATGAGTCGCAAGGTAAATAAATTCTCCGTAGCCGTTTTATTGAGTGGGTTAAAGCCCTCCTCTGATAAGTTGTATGCTGTTTATGCAGACAGTGCTGCTGCTGCGGAGAGACTTCGGGCTGAGCTTGCACAAGCTAAGGAGCAAGCCCGAAGGAGTGATGCGGCTGCCGCGAGGGCGGCCGAGGAGTTGAAGGCCGAAAAGGCTACGCACTGCCTAAGCAGGGCGGAGGTGGCCGAATTGGCCAAGAATTTAAAGGATGCTACCGACCGTAGCGAGGCTCTTGAAAAGGAGCGCCTATCGGAGCGGGAAGACCTGAAGAAGGCCACCGCCGAAGCCAAGGATGCCCGTTCTGCAATGCGGGCTATGAAGGAGGAGCTGCGCCAAGCCGGAGAAATCACGGCTGGCAAGCCGTTTCTTATGCGTCGCCGGTTCATGGATGCCAAGTACGCTAAATTTGAGCGGCAGTGGAGTTCGGAGGATCCTTATATGGACTTGGCTGCGAGTGCGGCTGACGCCGTTAAGCACTTCCGGAGCCAGGGGGATCACGAGGTGGAAGAGTTATATTGGACTCAATTCCACAGTCCGGATCGCCCTCTTCCTCTGTCAGACAGAGTTGGCGAATGGGCGAACTGAATAGACTGTCCGGCTGGCTATGATCGACATCGTGGCCCATGTGGCCGAGAAGTCCAAGGCGACGAGCTATTTCGACCTTCGCAGCAATTCCTTGGGCGGTGCCGCATATTAAGGAGATGAAGCGGTCGGCTTGCATCGAGGGCGCGGGATGGCTCGCCCGTGTAAAGGCACAAATGTCCGGAGATGGATGCCACCGCTGTTGCTGCCAGGGGTTCGGATGGGAACCAGCTTCTGCCGAGCATTATTTCGAGGGAAGTTATCGCGGCGCCAGATAATAGAGTCGCGGTGCTCAAAGAATGCAACGTTCAATTGAACGCATTAACTTGTATATCAATGATTATAGTATGAATGGTTTTATACTTGTGCTTCCAAGTAGTAAAACTTCTCCTTGCGGCCGTTTAAGTATACTTGTGTATAACCCGAAGATGCGATCTTGACTTATTTCTTGCACAAGGTGCTTGGGGTGTTCGCAAAATAGCGCTTTTCACACTTTAATCCGACATCTCGGTCCTGTTATAAGGAGGTGGTAGCGTGTGAACGAGGCAATCCGGACTATAATGCTTTATCTCTTTCACTTAGCCAATGGAGCTCGAGGGTGGGGCTACGATATAGCCCCTAATGGCACCGCACATCTCCGGATTCGGGTGCGTATGTGCTGACCGAAGCGGCCCTTCGTCAGCGGGAATTCTAAACATTCCGTAGTCGATCAAGTGGTGACCAGACTCTCGCTATATCATGACAACAATTTCGCTTTCTCTCTTGAGTGCTCGCCAGCCGAACCGGGGCACAATCGCAGATAGTTCTCCGGTGCCACGTTAGCGGGTGATACGGAACGTAAGGCAGCAAAACACGAGAGCCGGCAAACCCAACATTTGACCAAAGACATGATTCGAGCTGATGCATATAGTGCCCAATCTTGAGACGCCGAACACTCCCTAAGGTGTTCGGAATTTATGATAACGGGCAGAATTATGCCCTATGCCCTTGTGTCCGTGTGCGGGCATTGTCTTGGACGCGCCAATGCCAAAGCGTCAGTTCCGCCGGCTATAGGAAGAAGCCGAGGCGATTTAGCAACAAGAGACAGAATAAAAAGGTCTACGTAGGGTCTTAATCAAAAGAATCCTTGCGGCGGGTCCCTCTTGCGTCTGCGCTGTGTCTCCGTTGTGCCGTTATCACGACGGGTACGCACGTTGTTCATCTGTAGGAAAGAGAGAACATTTCAAAAACAGTTCGTGTGAAAATAATGCAAAAGAATAAGCGTAAATAATTAAAGCTAGGTTTATATGAAACCGATGTTAGTTGTCTTGCGCAGCCCTTGTGAAAGGGTATGCGGCTAGGGAGCCCTAACTTTCTGAGTCCGGATTCGCCTATCCGAATCCGGGGTCTTTAAGTGACCCTCGCCTTTGAAATGGTGCCATGTGGACCGGGCATCTTAAGTGTAAGAGATGCGTAATGCGGTATGGCGTTGAAGCGGACAAAAGCCTTTCGTCCCAGTAGTGCTTGATGTTCACTTTTAAATGGGATGATATGGAAAATTAATTTTTCTCGTCGAAAATTGTTCGGTGATCCGAACACGACTTCGAGTAATATCGAGCCTATGCACTTGGCGTAAGGGCCTGGCGTAACTCCTTTGAAGGAAGTGCGGCTGTGTCGAATTTTGGTAGGGTCTATCCTCATCCGACGGATTGTGTTTGAATATAGCAGGTTTAAGTCACTGCCTCCGTCCATTAGGACGTTTGTGAATTGTAGTCCGTCTATTATCGGATTCAATATCAGGGGAGTCCGTCCCGCGGTTCGAACACTTTTGGAATAATCCCGGTGGTCGAAAGTGATTGGTTTTGATATCCAATCTCTATGGTTTATGGGCGGACCGTGCGAAGCTCTTTTTTAGAAAGTGCCGCCTGTTTTTCCGTGTCCTCACATGAAGTGAGTTTATTGCTTTGACCCCTTGTGGGAAAGTCTTTTGTTTTCCGGTGCCCTGCTGGCGGGGTTTATCTTCTTCGCTTGACGCGTCGAGCCCCTTGCGTCCGGCGTTTAGTCGGCCGGACTATTTGAAAACCCAACAATCCTCGTGGGTGTGATTTGCGAGCCTTCCGAGGTATGTGGATTTGACAAATCCGACCCGAATTTTGTGTAGGTTAGACGGTTAAATCGATGTCGTCCTTGATGGGTTGAGCTTTATTATTCGGCCGTGAGCTTTTAAATCCGGCGTTGACTGCCGTGCTCTTTGGGCTTTTCTCTTTATTCCGGCGTTGTTCTTTTCTGCGCCGTGATTTTCCGTTTCCATCTCTTATCTCGGAAGTACTTGGGTCGCTGGTGTTGCTTCTTGCCAACCAGCTGTCTTCTCCTGCGCAAAAGCGGGTCATGAGGCTTGTTAACGCGGTCATTGTCCTTGGTTTCTCTTGACCGAGGTGTCTGGCGAGCCATTCGTCTCGGACATTGTGCTTAAAAGCTGCTAAGGCTTCGGCGTTCGGACAGTCGACTATTTGGTTCTTTTTGGTAAGGAACCTGTTCCAGAATTTCCGCGCTGACTCTCCGGGCTGTTGAGTTATATGACTTAGGTCATCTGCATCCGGAGGCCGGACATAAGTCCCTTGAAAATTTGCTCTACACGCTTCCTCGAGCTCTTCCCAACAGTGTTTTCTAGGAGGCTTTTGTGCCAATGACGGGCTGGCCCTTTGAGCTTGAGGGGTAGATATTTTATGGCGTGGAGATTGTCTCCTCTGGCCATATGTATATGCAGTATATAGTCTTCTATCCGCACTCGGTCATTGTTCCATCGTAGGCTTCTATGTTGATGGGTTTAAACCCTGCTGGGAATTCATGTTCCAGCACCTCGTCTGTGAAGCATAGTGGGTGTGCGGCGCCCCTGTACTTGTACGTGCCGCTATCGTCGGACACTTCACGTGTTCTTTTGCTTATTGGGGCTTTCCTTTTGGGTCCGTAGATGGACCTGGCTGGGCCATTTGACGGTGGGGGCTTTATGGCCTCTTCGTCGAATTCTGGGAGCAGCTTGCGCTTCGGGTAGCTCTTCGATTGGTGGCTGTTGCCTTGTTTGTCTGTGGTTTTGAGCACTTTGCTCCATCTTATCCGGAGCGCGTCTTCCGCTGTGTTGAGCTTCCGCTTTTCCTTCTTCAGGCTTCTTGCTGTAGCGATGAGCCTGCGTTTGCAAAGATCTTGTTCGACGGGCTCTTCGAGTTCGTCGTCATTGGGGCTTGATTCGTCCTCCGAGGGAGGTACATAGTTGTGATCCTCAACCTTTTCTTCTGCCGCCCTTTCGTGAGGGCTTGTTTCTACATCCTCCTTCGCTGAGTCTTACTGGAGGGGTTTGTCTTCGGCACTCTCCGGAGTGTTATTGTCTCCCGTGCCGGATTCTCCATTCTTCTTGTGGCGGGATTTAGAGCGGCGCCGCTGACGCCGGCGTTTAGGCTGCTTCTTCAAAGAATCTTCCTCCGCTGCTTTTTCGCCATCCCCTTCCTTTGGGGTATCCACCATGTAGACGTCGTATGACGAGGTGGCCTTCCAAAGTCCGTGGTATTGGGTCTGATCGTCTCGGCATCATCGTCCATAGCGTCGATGTCCTCGGAGTCGTAGTCTAGCATGTCGGTTAGATCCTCGACAGTGGCTACAAAGTGGGTGGTGGGTGGGCTCCGAATTTCTTCGTCGTCCGAACTCCAACCGTCCTGGCCATAGTCCGGCAGATTCTCTGATAGCGAGAGATGCTTGAGAGATTCAGGATATCGCCAAGAGGCGAGTGTTGAAAGATGTCTGCGGGTGAATTCCATAACCGCGCCTAATCTAACAATTGGCGGGCGCGGGAGGCTCGGAGTCCGGCGAGGAGTCCGGCGCCTCGGGATCATGAGTTTTGCAAGGGACAAAATCGGTATTCGGCTCCATCACCGTAGATGTCGAAGCCCCCGGGGCGGCGTCTATCCACCGACCCTCGTCATGGGCAATCGGCTCCGGGCAAGTAGCCGGGGCGGATTCAAGTCTGACCACCAAAGCACCGTCCGTGGCAGAGCTAGATCATGCCCATCGTCGCGGTCTTGCGGCGCTTGGTCATGCTCGAGTCCGTCGAAGATCAAGTCTCCGCGGTCATCGGCCGTGAAGTTTAAACTTCGAATCGACTGACGGTCGGGCGTAGCTTCGATCTGCTCGGATGGCCAAGAGAGTTGGCCCGCGATGCAAAGCCGCCGAATCTGAAGATCTGTCCGGGAGAAAAGTCTCACCACGGACAGCGTTGAAGGTTGAAGATGCCATCGAGCCTATTGGTGACGACACGAGGAACTCTCAATGAAAGCACCAATGTCGGTGTCAAAACCGGCGGACCTCGGGTAGGGGGTCCCGAACTGTGCGTCTAGGCGGATGGTAACAGGAGACGAGGGACACAATGTTTTTACCTGTGTTCAGGCCCTCTTGATGGAGGTAATACCCTCGTCCCGCTTGATTAATATTGATGATATGGGTAGTACAAGAGTAGATCTACCACGAGATCAATGAGGCTAAACCCTAGAAGCTAGCCTATGGTATGATTGTTGAGATGTAATGTTGTGTCCTACGGACGAAAGCCCTCCGGTTTATATAGACACCGGAGAGGCTAGGGTTACACAGAGTCGGTTACAATGGTAGGAGATCTACATATCCGTATTGCCAAGCTTGCCTTCCACGCCAAGTAAAGTACCTTCCGGACACGAGCCGGAGTCTTCAATCTTCTATCTTCGTAGTCTGGGAGTCCGGCGGATATTGATAGTCCGGCTATCCGGACACCCCCTAGTCCAGGACTCCCTCATCGGCGCTTGGGAGGTTCATCGACAGACATACCATTATTGTCGTCGGCCTCCTTTTCTTTGGGTATGTCCACCATGTATATATCGTATGAGGATGTAGCCGTACACCGCCCTATGGGTGGTGCTTTTTGTGCCTGCTCCTCTCTAGCATCGTCGTCCATACCGTCGATGTCCTCGGAGCCGTAATCGAGCGTCTTGGTTAAGTCCTCGACAGTGGCGATAAAGTGGGCGGTGGGTGGGAAACGAAGTTCTTCGTCGTCCGCTTCCCATTCGAGCTGGACATAGTTCGGCCGAGAGTCCCCTGACAAGGAGAGGGATTTCAATGAGTTTAACACATCGCCTAGAGGTGAGTGCTGGAAGATGTCCGCGAAGCTGAACTCCAAGATTGGCGCCCAATCAGGTTCGATGGACGCGCATGCACGCGGTCCGGAACCTATGGCCAGAGACGAGTCCGAGGTTCCGGTGACACAAGCCCAGCTCGATGTTGGGTCTGTGTGCGGCTTGAGCGCCGCTGAGTCTGCAGTTTCCATGGCGGGGTTGAGCCTCCCGTCCTTGGACGGCGCGGTCCGCTCCGGATCTAGGGCCAGAGCGGTGACGGGCGCTATCTCCAGAGCGCGGCTAGATTACAGATTTAGGCCATGTTCATCGTGGTGGCAGGGAACAACCGTCATGGGCTCGAATCCGTCGAAGATCAAGTATTCACGGATATCGTCCACAAAATTCAGGCTTCCAAATCTGACCTGATAGCCAGGGGCGTAGCTATCGTCTGCTCTAGATGGCCAAGCGAGTTGGCCCGCAGTGCAAAGCCGCCGAATACGAAGATCTATCCGGGGAGGAAGATCTTCCCCTGGACTGAGTTGTTGTAGATGATTGATGGAGCCATCAAGCCTTCTGATGACGACGCAGCGGAACTCTCAATGAAAGCACCAATGTCAGTGTCAAAATCGGTGGATCTCAGGTAGGGGGTCTGTGCGTCTAAGGCTAATGGTAACAAGAGGCGGGGGACATAATGTTTACCCAGGTTTGGGCCCTCTCTATGGAGGTAATACCCTACTTCCTGCTTGATTGATCTTGACGAATATGAGTATTACAAGAGCTGATCTACCACGAGATCATAATGGCTAAACCCTAGAAGTCTGGCCTATGAGATTATCCTTGTCCTACGGACTAAACCCTCCGGTTTATATAGACACCGGAGCGGGCTAGGGTTACACAAAGTCGGTTACAAAGAAAGGAATCTACATATCTGAATCGCCAAGCTTGCCTTCCACGCAAAGGAGAGTCCCATCCGGACACGGGAAGAAGTCTTCTCTCTTGTATCTTCATAGCCCAATAGTCCAGCCCAAGTAGATAGTCCGGCTGTCCGAGGACCCCTTAGTCCAGGACTCCCTCACCCTCCAATTGCCTGGACCCACCAAAGTGAATAGTCCAATATGTGTTATCTGGCTTCTCTTCAGGCATCTGCAGCTCTGTCCAGTCGTTGATGAAATCCACCAGTGCTTGAGACTTGATGGCAGTGCAAGGCATATACTTCAAACCATGAGGCCCAAGCTCAATGGCCCACTTGGCTACCCGCCCTATGGCTTCTCTATTTTGAATAATATCCCCTAAGGGAGCAGAACTGACCACGGTGATGGGATGACCCAAAAAATATTATTTAAGCTTCTGGCCGGCCATGAACACCCCATAAACGAGCTTCTGCCAACGTGGATACCTTTGCTTGGACTCAATAAGTACCTCACGGATGTAGTAAACCGGCCGTTAAACCGGATATTCCTTGCCAACCTCCTTCCGTTCCACCACAATGGCTACGCTGACGGCCCGGGTGTTAGCGGCCACATATAATAATAATGGCTCCTTATCAATGGGAGCAGCAAGGATTGGTGGCTCAGCTAGCTGCCTCTTCAAGTCCTCAAATGCGTCGTTAGCAGCATCACTCCAGACAAAGTTATCTGTTTTCTTCATCATCTGATAAGCGGTATGGCCTTCTCACCCAACCGGCTTATGAACCGGCTTAAGGAAGCAATATGACCCGCCAGACGCTGAACATCATTGATACATGCCGGTTTGCCAGGGAGGTGATGGCCTTGATCTTCTCCGGGTTAGCCTCAATGCCTCTGTTAGAAACAAGAAAACCCAAAAGCTTGCCTGCAGGCACACCAAAAACGCACTTGGCCGGGTTAAGCATCATCTTGTAGACCCGAAGATTGTCAAAGGTCTCCCTCAAATCATCTACCAAAGTTTCCTTTTATCTGGATTTCACCACAGTATCGTCCACATAAGCATGAACATTACGCCCAATGTGACTGTGGAGACAATTTTGCACACATCGCTTATAAGTTGCCTGGGCACTCTTGAGCCCGAAAGGCATAGACAGATAGCAGAAGGCTCCAAAGGGAGTGATGAAAGTTGTCTTCTCCTGGTCCTTAACTACCATCTTGATTTGATGATAACAAGAATAAGCATCCAAAACACTCAAACGCTCACAACCGGTTGTAGCATCAATGATTTGATCAATACGAGGGAGAGCAAAAGGATCAGCCGGACAAGCCTTGTTTAAGTCCATGTAGTCCACACACATACGCCAAGTGATGTTCTTCTTAAGCACCGGCACCGGATTAGCCAACCACTTCGGATGAAAAACTTCAACAATGAACCCAGCCGCCAAGAGCCGGGCCACTTCTTCACCAATGGCCTTATGTCTCTCCTCATTGAAGAGACGAAGGAATTGCTTGACCGGCTTAAATTTCGGATCAATATTGAGAGTGTGCTCAACGAGTTCCCTCGGTACACCTGGCATATCAGAAGGTTTCCATGCAAAGATGTCCCAGTTCTCACGGATGAACTCGATGAGCGCACTTTCCTATTTGGGATCCAAGTTAGCACTGATACTGAACTGCTTGGATGAGTCGCCAGGAACAAAATCAACCAGGTTGGTGTTATCGGCCGACTTAAACTTCAGCACCGGATCATGCTCTATAGTTGGCTTTTTCAAAGACATCATATCCGCTGGGTCAACATTATCCTTGTAAAACTTCAATTCCTCTGTTGCACAGACAGACTCAGCATAAGCAGCATCACCTTCTTCACACTCCAGGGCTATCTTCCGACTCCCATGTACTGTGATGGTCCCTTTGTAACCCGACATCTTGAGATGTAGATAAACATAACACGGCCGTGCCATGAATTTGGCATAAGTCAGCCGTACAAACAGAGCGTGGTACGGGCTCCTATTTTTGACTACTTCAAAGATTAACTTCTCAGCCATGGAATCGTGCTCATCTCCAAAGGCCACTTCCAGCTCAATTTTGCCCACAGGGTATGCCGACTTACCAGGCACCACTCCATGGAAAACAGTATTGGATGTCTTAAGATTTTTGTCAGTTAACCCCATGCGACGGAAAGTCTCACAATAAAGGATATTAATGCTACTACCTCCATCCATGAGTACCTTAGTGAATTTGTATCCACCAACTTGAGGCGCCACCACCAAAGCTAAGTGACCCGGGTTATCGACCCGGGGCGGGTGATCCGCTCGACTCCACATAATGGGCTGCTCAAACCATCAAAAGTAATGAGGAACTGCCGGCTCAACGGCGTTCACATCCCGCTTGTGGAGCTTCTGGTCCCGCTTGCATAACCTCGTGGTGAAAACGTGATACTGCCCACTATTCAACTGCTTCGGATTACTTTGATATCCGGATTGTTGCTGCTACTGACCCCCCCTGGCCAGACTGTTGATTGTAACTACCTTGATTACCTTGATTATAACCACCCTGATTACTTTGATTATAACCACCTTGATTACCTTGGTGGCCCTGGAAGCCGGAATTAGAACCGCCACCTCCATAACCCGGGCCATGAGAACCACCGCCGCCTAAGCCGCCGCCCGGCCCATGATTGCTGTGAAATGAGTCACAATTTTTGAAAGCCCTCATAATGGAACAGTCTTTCCAAAGGTGAGTAGCTGGTTTCTCCTGCGTGCCATGCTTTGGACAGGGCTCGTTCAGCAATTGCTCAAGGGGTAGGACCTGATCCACTAGTCCGAGGAGGCGGCCTCCCCTTACGACGCTGATTATTGCTCTGTGCATTGGTGTTAGCCACAAACTCCAGGTTACCATCAGCCTTGCGTTTACCGTTGCCCCCCTGATTTGCCGGGTTATGCTGCGGACCCTTGGTGTTGCCACTCTTCTTTCCCTTTCCCGTCCTTTCATCATCAGACTCGGGGTCCTTGGTACTATCAGAGTCCACATATTTGATTAGAGCCGCCATCAGCTACCCCATATCATTACAATCGCGCTTGAGCCGCCCTAGCTTCTGCTTAAGAGACAAAAAACGGCAAATTTTCTCCAACATTAAGACCGCAGAGCCGGCATTCATGTTATCGGATGAATGTATGATAGCTTTGACCCGGCGCACCCAATGAGTTGTTGATTCACCCTCCTCTTGGGCGCAAGTAGCCAAGTCCACAATCGACATGGGCTGTTTGCACGTGTCTTTAAAGCTCTGAATAAACCGGGCCTTTAGCTTATCCCACGACCCAATGGAATTAGCCGGCAGCCCTTTTAACAAAGTATGGGTCATTCCATCCAACATCATGGTGAAATACTTAGCGCACGCGGCGTCACTGACCTCCAACAGTTCCATGGCCATCTCATAGCTTTCAATCCATGCCTCAAGGGGTAAGTCGGCTGTGTAATTAGGCACCTTACGAGGTCCTTTGAAATCCTTGGGCAAACGCTCATTACGTAGAGCCGGCACCAAACAGGGTACACCTATAGATCTAGAGGTCACGCCTACCTCAACTGAAGCCGTTGGATAAACCAGAAGGGGCTGGTGAGCCGCCCGCTGAGCCGCCTGCTCAGCCTCTTGACGCACTCTGTCCTGATCGAACAAATGTGAGCTCCATCACGCGCCGGGTCATGCCCACATGGCTGGTCACAGCGCTGGGCATTGCTTGAAACGGCTGGTGAGTCCTGTTATAACTCCGGCTCGGGCGAGGGGTCGAGTGAATCCTACCCTAACTGTAAGAATATGCCTCCTGCTGCACCAATGCTGTCTGAAGAAGCTCTCTAGCCTTTCGTGTTTCAACCACTGCCGGAGAGCCGCCATCCACCGGGAGAGCCGCCAATCGTGCCGCCACAACAATCATATTTTCCAAGGGATTGGAGTAATGACCCGGTGGCGTTGGGACATGTTGAGGCGGAGCGCTGTTCAGACGAGAGGGTTCCGTCATGCGTGGCTGAACCGGCGTTCCAACTCCAGGTGATGCAGCCCGGTTTATCTCCGGCGGGTTGCTAGTCCCCGCTCCAGGTGTGCGAAAGAGGTTTCTCGCCTCGTAAACCAGAGGTAGATGAGACTGGTGCCTCCTCCTCATGATTTCATTTGAAGCGTTTTGATCCATCATAAGTCGGAAAGTCTCTGACTGAATCCGTTGGGCCTGAGCATCCAGAGCAGCCCGTTTTGCGCTTATCCTGACGTCCTCTGCCGCCAGGTCTTCCTTGGCTAGTGCTACCTCATCACGTAACTTTGCAACCTCTGCGTCATGCTGAGCTTGATTCGCCGGGTTGACCACAGCCGTTAAAAGATATGTCAATTTATCCATTAAAGCCATCAAAATCTGAGCCGGCGGGCGAACAGGGCTCCTGCCCCGGCTGTCATCACCACCGCTGACCTGGAAGTCATTGCCGCTATGGTTGAAGAATTTGGCCCAGGCTGCGTACCAGCCATGAAGATCCCAACTCTGTTTGGCGGCTCATAGGGTTCTGGAATATTGTCGCCATCAGAATAGCCCCCAAGCCCACCATCTTGCAGTAGATACAACAAAGTAATCACGCCCGTGGACGACTCACCATCAGAGTAGATGGCCGTCTCACCGCCAGACATAGATACTTCATCAAATTCCGCTCCATGGATGCATCCCACGAAGGCACGTTTCACAGCAGGCTGAGCTTGGGCGGTTCTCGCACGCTGAGTTGTCTCGATGATGTCGGTGTAGATGCCCGGCTCAGGGTCTGACTCGCCGATCTTGCCGATGAAGACGTGGATGCTGCCGAAGGGGACCCGGTACCCGTACTCAATTGAGCCGGCCTCGGGGCCCAGCCTGCATCGTCAATGTAGAGCTTGCCACAATGACTCTTGGTCATCCGGCCCACAGCGTATCCCTTGAGCCCTTCGAAGCTGCCCTTTAAGAACTCAGAACCACCGTGCGCTGGCCCCAAGGTGGGCGCCAACTGTCGTGTAATAGTCACGCCATATGTCCTAGCAAAAGGACTTAGTCGTGGAGCCATCGCAACTAGGTAGCTTAAATGGGTTAAACGAGACAAAGGACACGGGAGTTTATACTGGTTCGGCCCCTTGCGGTGAAGGTAAAGGCCTAATCCAGTTTGAGGTGGTATTGCTTATGTCTCGATTACCAGGGAGCGAATCTGCTTAACCTAGCTTTCGATCTGTTGTCTCTTGCCCTAAACCGCCGCCGGGTCGCCCTTTATATACACAAGGTGATGCCTAGCGGCTCTCGAAGTCCCGGCCGGCTCATAGACAACATGTCCGGCTCGGTGACTCTCTATACATGCCTTACAATACAATTCTTATACATTAGGCAGTTTATTTCTACGGGCCTTAAGTCACCCTGGGCCTTGGGCCCTTATCTTGAACCGCCATCTTCAATATCCTCGTGGGCTTCATATGATGAATCGCCATAGGTATAACCCGGCCCCTCCTGGGCGGGTCATACCTAATAGTTATATCCCCAACACTGGGTGTGGCGGTCGTGGGTGGGACCGAGCCACAGTCATCTGGCATCGTGTGCTCGCCGACCAGAGCGCCTCTCGTTCATGCCGCCACCACTGTCAGGCTAAGCCCCACCATCACTGCTCACCTCACTAGCGAGCCCAGTGGATGCGTGGCTCCCCCTCTTGGTCCTCCCATCATTGCACTACCAAATCCTCCATACCTGCACCATCATGACCGAACGAATCCAAAAACTTGCCTCGCGTCGCGACTGCAACGCGTCACAAGAAGAATGAATTCTGCAACCGTCGGATTGGGCATGTGCCCCCCCCCCCAACTCACGCCGGAACCCGCCCAAATTACCAAATCCTCCTGTACTTCCTCTTCTCCCTTACAGTTTATAGCATATTTGTCAAAATTGTTATGGTTTTGATCAGATGGCAAGTTTTAGAAATTGTTCTTTCAACAATCTTGCAAGTTTCCCATGGCAACACATGTATTGTTTGTTTTGCCATCATATATCTGCAATGGCAGAAGAAAAAAAACACTTGGTAAAGTTGATCTCTAATTCATGACAAATTGTTAGGAACATATTCTCTAGTTCATGGCAAAACAATTAATTGGTCATATGGCAAGTTTAGGAATTTTCTTTCAACAAACTTTTAAGTTTTTCCATGGCAAACATGTTATGTTTGTTTGCCATGGCAGAGAAACGTAATAACCCCAAAAAAAGTACCATCATTTTTATATGTTGTATGTGTAGGTGGGCAAAAAAACATCCTATATCTGAGCTCTACATCATGGCAAAAAGGGGGGAAATGTTTTATAGTTTATGGCAATTTTAGACATTTTTTTATATTGATCACATGGCAAGTTTAAAAATTGTTCTTATTTTTTTAACTTTTGCCATGGCAAACATGTTAAGTAGCATAACCAATTTTGCCGTATGGGCGCCATTTTCCATTTGTGCACTAAATTTTTCCATGATATGTTTACAATTTCCGTGATACAAGTAGTTCTTCTACACATTTTTGCATGACCTACATAACTTTTCTTCCACGACAAAGTTATTGTTCATGGTAGGTTTATATTTTATACCATGACAATTTTTGTAAATTGGACCATAGCAAACTTATATTTTTCACCATGTCAGTTATATTTTTCATCCACGGCAAAATTATTGTTTGGACCATGGCAATTTTGTAA
The DNA here is from genome assembly GCA_021437245.1 of Aegilops speltoides. NCBI lineage: Eukaryota > Viridiplantae > Streptophyta > Magnoliopsida > Poales > Poaceae > Aegilops > Aegilops speltoides. Next base: position 483,904,727 of record CM038147.1, read on the forward strand.
GTTAGACCATGAAAATTTTATTTTCTGCCCATGGAAAATTTAGTTTTTAAACAGTGGCAAAGTTATTTTTTGGCCATGGCAAAGTTATTTAGGGCCACGCATATTTATTATTCGAACCATGGCATATTTGTGCTTCATACCATGGTAAATTCACATGTTTTGTACCATCGCTAATTTATTGTTTGCACCATGGTAGATATATTTTACAGCACATGAAAAAATTATTTGTTTGGATCATGGCAATTTTTGTAGTATATACCCATGATAAATTTAATTTTTTGTACCATGGCAAATTTATCACTTTAACCATGGCAAACTTATTTTGTTTCTAGACCATGGCAAATTGTTTTGTACACACCAAACCATGGAAAATTTAAATTTTGGATCATGGAAACTTTGTTTTTAGTACACACCAAACCATGGTAAATTTATATTTTTTGGACCATGGCAATTTTATTGTCTGCACTATGGCAAAAAAATTGTTTGGACCATGGCTATTTTGTATTTTAGACAATGGCAAAATTACATTTCTTTACATGGAAATTTTATTATTTTAACCATGGAAACTTTTTTGTTTAGACCATTGCAAATTTATTACTTTAACCATGGAAAACTTACTATTTACACATACATGTTTTCACACCACTATGGAAACTTTTATCGCATACACCATCATAAATTCTTGTTTTGTAATTTTTTTGGAAACATGGCAAAACACTTTTACTAAAACATGGTCAAAAAATGTATACCATGGAAATAATTTGTTGTCTTTTGCAATGGACGATGGCAAATTGACAATCCCATGTAGGGTTTTCTCCCCAAAACATTGTCTTTTAGTGTGGGAGAACAAGTTTTGGTAAGTTTGCCATGTTACAATTTTGTAGATTTTTTGTTGCACTTTTCAATGTTCTAGGAAAAAAATAGTATTTTTGTTGGTCACATTACAATTTTACAACTTTTTGATCCATGGAACATGGCAATTTGTGAAAATGAATAAGATCTGGGATGGCAATTCCCCGTAACAGATCCAAAGTGTAATAATTTAGGATGTGGTTGAAGATGGGATTCACTTACATATGTACATACGATTAGTGGCCAAGATTTTGAATCCTGGTCTACATGCATAATTAATTAATTATACACCTTTATTTCTAAACAGAGTGGATGTACAATATTGGGTGTATCATGTTTAATTAAGAGAGTCGTGCAATGAAGTAACCAAGCACATAAATAGAAGCAGCCGAGCTCCAGAGATTCTTTGGAAGTTGGTGAAGTAATAATGGCTTAAATCAAAAGCTAGGTACTTGTTGGTGACACGCCGCATATATATACACTCGTCTCCAAGCGTGAAATAGACCAAAGAACAAATTTCTCATTAGCACTATAAAATAAGCGAAGTTGATAAGGGCTAGAATAGACACATGGTGTGAAATGCTGTAGAAATGGGAGGCATCGGAAGTTCATATTCCCGTCACTGATATAAGTACTTGCTGTGCATGGTATTCCAAAATTAGTATGAGCCCTCCATTTCTACAGATCCCTCTTTGATACATGGGAAAAGGAGTACCAACTCGAAAAATCATGAAGTGTCTTGACGAGGGTAGAACAGTAATCGCACACATGGGTGTGGATCCGGCTGGCGCGGCCCAGCCCGAGTCTCAGGCTTAGCTGGCGGCGTATTGCAGTCCTGCGTTGAGGACCGGGGGATCTCCTATGCGCCGCTCGTTGCGACAAAGAGCTGGCGTTTCGCACAGGGCGACTCACCTGGGCCGGCCCATTTCCAGTGCACGGGGTGGCATGCATTAGCGACGTGAAAAAAAAAAGGAACGCGCGAGCAATGGAATTCGAACACGCGGCCGCGAAGTTGTATATTCGCACGGTGCTAGCCACTGCGACAAGTAGATACAAATGTCAGATTGGCAACAGCAAACTTAATCACCCGGCAACACAACTCTGTGTGAGGGATCAATCTGAGGTCCTCTTTCTAGTGAACAGCGTCGCTAACCACCATTATTTTTTTGCGGGGGGCTAGCCACCATTATTACTTTGACTAAGTGTCTAAAATGGCGGCCCCGTATATATGAACTATAACCCACAAAATGATTTTCCTTTCAGAAAAAGTAAAAGAATAAACACAAAAAAATTCTAATTTCTGAACAAATTTATGAAAATTTGGACACTTTGTGAAAGCAAAGCATTTTTTTAAAAAGGAACAAATTTCAAAGGGAGAATAATTTTTTTAATGCAAACAAAATTTTGAAAGTGCGAACATTTTTTTTGACAAAGCAATAACAGAAATTAACAAAGCAATTTTTTTGAAATCAATTACAAATTTATCAAAATGCATACAATTTCTTAAATTCCCTGAAATGTTTCTGAATTCATGAAAACATGGATTTTTTTTGTTTGTGAACATATTTCGAAAGTGAAATTCTCGAAAAAATTCAAATTTGTGAACAAAAATTCAAAGGCGAACATTTTTTGAGATCCTTGGAACAATTCGTTATTTTACGAACAAAATTTTAAAATATGAACACTATTTGAATTTGTGAACAAATTTTGAGAGTGGGAACATCTTTTGAAACTCGCAAACATTTTCTGAATCTGTGAACAAAAACTAAAATGCACAAAAAATTGTAATTCAACATTTTTTTGAATTTTCGACCATTTTTGTAAAGTAAAAAACAAATATTAGAATTCTCTTATTGGGGAATTTGTGAACAAAATTTGAACATTCTAGAAAAAAAGAACAAAATTTTAAAATGCTAAACATTTTTTTAAATGCTAAACATTTTTTAAAATGACAAACAAAATTTTGAAAACGTGATTATTTTTTTTTGATAAAACAAGAACAAAAATTAGCAAAGCAATTTTTTGGAATCAATTACAAATTTATCAAAATGTGAACAATTTTGAAAATTCCCTGAAATATTTCTGAATTCATGAAAACATGGCTTTTTTTATTCATGAACATATTTCGAAAGTGAAATTCCCGAACTTTTGTTTAAATTTGTGTACAAAAATTCAAAGGTGAATTTTTTTTGAGTTACTTGGAGCAATTTGTTATTTTGCGAACAAATTTTGAAAACACGAACACTATTTGAATTTGTGAACAAATTTAAAAGTGGGAACATCCTTTGAAACTCGCAAACATATTCTGAATTTGTGAACAAAAACTAAAATGCAAAGGTCTTTTAAATTTGAAATTCTATAGCTTTTCTGGATTTTTGAACGTTTTTGTAAAGTAAAAAACAAATATTAGAATTCTACTTTTTAGAAAAAAACGAACAAAATTTTAGAAATGTGATTTTTTTTAAAAAAAAATCTGAAGATATGTTGAAAAAGAAAAGTAAAAATGATATAAAAAAAGGAAAGAAAACAAAAAACGAAACAAAGAAAATAAAAAAAGAAAGAAAAATAAAAAAGAAAAAAGGATAGAAAATAAAAAGTAAACAGGAAAAAAAGAAAAGGACATAAAACCAGTCCAGGAAACTTCCGTTATCTTCTAGAACGTTCCTAAAACCAGAAAAAGCCAACTAGAACCTCCTAAAACATTCACGAAACCGGCTAGTACCGTAGGCCGGCCCATGTCGCTCGCTGAGGCTGGTTGTAATGGGGAGTATCATATAGTAGTATCATGCATATGATACTAGTGTATGATACTACCTCCGTGATGTATAGTATTACTCCATCCGTCTCAAAATAAGTGACTCGACTTTATACTAACTTTGTACTAAAAGCATGGTTAATAATATAGCCAGCTGCTGGCTATATGATTTTGCCATGTCACATATAGTCAAGCTTATAGCCAACAAGTACAATAACTAAATATAAATATGTACTACTCCCTCCGTCCCGGTGTATAAGTCATTCGCGTAGTTCTAGGTCGACAATTTAACTATCTAAATATGTATTATATGTGACAAAAAATATATATTTAGAAACTACATCCGTGTAGAAATCTAGTGATATACTTTTCATGACATATAGCACATATTTAATTCCTCAAATCGATGACCTAGAACTACGCGAATGACTTATACACCGGGACGGAGGTAGTACTTTGTTGATACATGGCCCACTCCACTCTCTCACAAAGTACCTAGGAGCACGTGCTGCAGCCGGCTGTTAACTAGTATTCCGCTTCTCTTCTCCCTCCTCTTCTCTCTTCAAGTAAGCAAGAATATATTGTAATATTTAATGTCTTATAGTCCGCCTACATCACCTTATTGTACTGGCTCTAAAGTTAGTATGAAGTTGAGTCGCTTATTTTGAGACGGAGAAAGTATATATTAGTATTATGTAGTACTTTATTTATTGCTATGCATGACACATAGCAGCATACCATTTATTATGATACAGTATCATGATATGATACCCAGTCCTTTCTTTCTTTAATATTATGACACCTCAAAATTACCTAATTGGTGTGCATAATATTACCTATGGACTATGGTAATATCTTCAATATTATGACACCTCAAAATTACCTAATTGATGTGCATAATATTACCTATGGTACTATCGTTACGAGCAGCCTGATTCCTCGCTCTGTGCGAATCAGCGACAATCTACCGCGAATCAGCGACAATCTACCGCAGAATGCGGCAGATAGGAGGATTTTCCTTCAGGACCGTCTTAGCTCGTCAAAACCGACCGTGACGAATCTTGTTACCGCTCGATTAATTAAAAAATCCTGCGTATTTTGGGTGAGAGCGATACATGAATGTCGGTCCTCCTCGGTCGGCATTGTTTTGTCCCTCGCGTGCAGCATGCACGTGTCTTTCCTCGGTTAGAATAATCTAAAGCCGGATAAACTTCCCCTCCGCAATGGTCCAGATCCACAGGGTGTCTATGTCCACTCCAAGCCCACTTTGGCCGCCTTCTTCTTCTAGCTCTGTGCCTCCCCATCCCCGCACACAGACACAGTACACATGAGGAAACAAACACATCCATCATGTCCGGATTATTAGGGCTAAAAGGAACTGGCTAATTATAGAACTTGCATCATAAGTACATACATGGATCGACCCCGTGTGACAACGAAACAAATGAAAGAATGCGATATGCATACTACGGTAGTACTACATTTACACCATCCGACAGAGCTCTGATGCGCGCATGCACTTCCTTCCTTCCTTCGTTCGTTCTCACGGATCGAAAGCCGAAACCAGACACATCTCAGACGACCGACGGGCTCATGCGTGGTTGTTCTTGTACGCTGCAGGAGGGTCTCATCAGCGGAGCTTGCACTCGGCGGGCAGGCCCTGCGCCACCCGCTTGGGGTCGGTGCAGTAGTTGTAGATCATGAACTTCCTCTGCACCCACCGCATGCGGCGGTACCCCATGCCGCTCAGCTCCTGGTTCCACCAGCTGCCGCCGTTGGCGCCGCCGGCCGCGGAGGCCTCCATGGTGCCCGCGGGGCAGCGCTGCGCGCCGCCCGACATGACGCACGCGTCGGCGTTGAAGTTGCGGAAGGAGGCGACGAACGGCGCCTTGCTCCAGTCGGTCTTGACCCGCCCGCCCTGCGTGGCCCAGTCGTCGGCGTTCCACAGGCTCGCGTACAGCCGCATCGGCTGGCTCTTGGGGAACGACACGCCGCGCGCCTCGTGGTTCTTGAAGTCCCTGATCGCCGTGCCGTCCACCGCAAATCTGCACACCCGTGACCGAAAGGCCTTCACCTCAGCGACAAGCTCAAGCAACATGCGCATGGAGCGGCTCTGTCTCCAGAGCGTAAGGAAGGAAAGAATCCATGAAGGAAGGAGGCTGACATGACGTGCTGCGGGTTCCAGATGATGGAGTAGGTGTGGAAGGCCTTGGTGGGGTCGAACCAGAGGCGGAACTGCTGCTCCCGCTGCCCCTGCCCCTTGGCGAACACGTTGGTGTGCAGCGTGTAGGGCTCGCCGGTGACGTTGCCCAGGAACTCGAAGTCGATCTCGTCGTGCGCCGTCCCCTGCGACGACAACTGCGCACACACACACACACACACACGGAAAACCATCAGCTTCCAATCACATACGGAAATGGCAACGGCCGACGAACCGCGACTGACTGAGAATGTACTACTACTGAAGATGCTTACGTAGAAGGTGGTGACGGTGCCGGCGGAGTTGCCGGGGACGAGCTTGATCTGCATGTCAATCTTGCCGAAGAGGTACTCGGTCTTGGACTGGAAGCCGGAGCCGGAGGTCTTGTCGAGCGTGAGGTCGAGCCCGCGGCCGCCGTCGACGACCTTGCCGCGGCCGTCCCCCCAGGTCATCTCGGAGTCCTGGAGGAAGTTGCCGCCCCGCGCCACCGCCACGAGGCAGGCCATGGCCACAATGCCGAGCGCCACCGTCGTCATCGCGCACGTCGCTCTACCGATCTTTCTTCCTCACTGCTTGCTGCTGCTACTGAGTGAAGTGCGGGTAGCTGAGCTGAGCTCGGAGGAGCTGGGTGGATTGGTTGGTTGGTTGGTTGATGGATTGATCGGGCAGTAGGGTGGTGGTATTTATACGGGCGGGGGAGGGAGGCCGGTTTGGATTTGGACAGGCTGTGGCGAGGCAGCGAGTGAGTGGCATCCAACGGGCAAGTGCGATGCCGGCTGGCGCGTCTGCGGTTTACGGAGGGAGTAAATGCCGTGGTGCCGTGGAGCGGGTGGATTCGGTTTGGGGCTCGGCGCGCGGCAGCTGGAGGCACCCTGGATCCACCGGGGCGTACGTGCGTGGGGCCGCGCGGGCGACTTTACTTGACCGCGTCCATCCCAATATCCATCCCATCCGCGCCGCGGCGTCCGCGAAAGGGGGCGAGCGACGTGACGTCGTGCCGGGGTAGATGGGCGAGCGGCCACCCGGGTAGATGGGCGTGGGGGAGCGCGCAGCTTTTGCGAGGGGGGCGCTTTTGCCCGCCACTCTTCCGGCACGGGCCGTGTGGGCAGTGGTATTCGCTCAGCTTTACAGTTCATCATCGCCTTCTAGATCGGCACCCCGGCTGCGGCCTGCGGGGTGCGTGATCTGATCCGGCCGTGGCATGGCATGTGCGGGCAGGTCTGGGATGCGAGGAAGGGAAGGTTCGCCCGGTTTCCCCCTCGCCGAAGGAACGGACGCCGGCCCGGCCCTTCTGGCCGACCTCCCGTCGAGGGCAAGGTTTCCGGTGCTTGGCGTGTACTACTGCAGTGGTGTACGTGCAGCTGGTGAGGTTTCATTGGGCTGAATTTTAGCTAGGTAGCAGTAGTACTTGTGGTTGAGTGGTGAGTGGGTTTCTTACGGTCATACGTACGGTGCATTGTGTTCTGTTTTTGAATTTGAAATGGCTGGAGGCTCGTAACCGTGGGTCGACCCGTCCGTCAACGCTGATGACGAGTACTCCCTCCGTCCGAAAAAACTTGTCCTGGTGCTAGATACATCCATTTGAGGGACAAGGTTTTCCGGACGGAGGGAGTACGCCAATGCTCCGATGGACAAGCTGTCGTTAGGTACGGGCACCCTGATTTGGACGCCTCTGCACGACGAGCGGACAGGCTCGCATTTGGACTTGTCTAGGCGGGGGACACGGATTTCAGGCCCTTTAATCCTTTCCTTGCCCTACCCTAACGCATGTCTGTCGTATAGCACCTTGTAATATCCTCCAAAGAAATTCCACTCCACCCTAGTGAAGTCGGCACATCACGAAACATCACAGTAGCTAAACAGGCGCATGGATGGCCCCGGTCAGCACAGTCCATCACATTTCAATCGGGAGGATGGACGGATGCATGCATGCATGCACGTCTCGCCAGCGAGGCTGAAGCAGTACACGGAACGTGATAAACAAATGCTACTGCTGCGTGGCCTGGTGGCCATTGCCGAGCAGGCGGGCATGGCGTGCGTGCAATGCATTTGCGCGTTGTACTGCGGAACCGGGACAGCGGCCAATGAATCGGAGTGAAGTATCCACAGTGGCAGCAGGCGGGAGGGGAGGACACATCGGCATCAATGGCGGGTGGCAGGTGGAGCAGCGGGAGCCAGCTGGGCTCCTCATCGCTGCTCCAGTCATCAAGTGCGTGCATGCACTGCTGGCGCCTGCCCTCCAATCCGATTCGATCCAATCCTGCCGCTGCTGCAGCAGTACAACCATGAGGCCCGCCCATGCCTACGGCGATCATCACAACCTTCCCAAAAACAGGCTGTCCCTTCGTCCAGGAGCACTGGCGCCAGCCAGACCGACCGACACCAGTCCCCGCTACGGAGTCGCGAACGGTGAGGACTCGAGAGGATGGACGGATGGATGGATGAGGAGGAGGAAACATGACCGGATGGGCCGTGCGTGATGGTGGTGATGGGTAGTACTGACTACTGAGGTCTGACTAGTCAGTGGTGGTGTTCTTCAGCGCCGAGTGCTCTGCTCAGTCCCGTCCATGGCGGGCACGTAGTACGTGCCTCCGTTTTCATCGCCATGTTACGTTGTTGTCTTGTGGTACCGCCTACGAGCCCATGCACGCACGCGCGCACGAGGTCGACCGACCCAGTCGCTGCCATTTCAAAGCTCAAACTTGCCTCGGCGTACGCGTCGACGCCCAGCGTCTTTCATCAGACACGAAAGGGAAATCACGGCCTTTTCCGAATGATGTATCCGTTGGAGTACTGCGGTGCATTCTGAGCACATCAGTACGTGGACGTTGCCACCGGTCCTACTGGTACGTTGAAGTTGATCAATACGATTCAATGCGTACATCGTTCGTGGACGCTGCCGAGCACGGGGATTCGGTGAGTATTTAAGGTCGTGTATTAATATAGTGCCGAATTCAGTGCTGCGTACGTATGCTACGGCTTCGTTGCTTCGTCGTTGCCGCGCCAACGATCACCACCGGCTAGTCGCTCATCTATGCCATGGATTTTACACGTCTGATCACAAAAGAATCTTAGTCCGACAGTCCATGCAAAAGAAATGAAAAAAGATTTTTTGTCCTACCGTTCCACTATCTAAGCCTACACGCTCACTCCGCCACTAGCCCCTCCTCATCGTCCGCCTCCGGCTGGGCCACCATGCGCTTCAACATCTTATGAGGGACGCTTTGCACAATTAACCATGCCTCGTCATCGAAATCCTCCATCTCCAAGCTCAACATCTCAGTGTCCTCTGAGTCTTTCACGTGCCCGTCCTCGTAGCAGCTTCAGCCTCCGTCGTCGATCATCTCAAACATCTGCCTATTCGCGTCGTCGTATGACGGCTCGCCTGGTTGAGAAATGCCGGCGAACAGTGTGCAGGCACCAAGCTGCTCCACACCATGTGTCCGCGCCCGGATAAGCTGTGGCGATGCAGACTACGAGAAAGCAGCGGCACCGCCTTGACGTCGACGAAATAAGGCACATGTGTTGGAAATATGCACTAGAGGCAATAATATTTATATTATTATATTTTCATATTCATTATTAAGTTTATATTTCTGTGCTACAATCTTATTGATTTTGAATATGAGATTTAGAGTAACTCAAATACATGTTTTGAAATGTAAACACCAATTGATCCCTAGTCATTCCTCTAAGACTAGCTCATGTATTGATGATGATTTTGTTTTCTTGATCATGAGCATTACTAGTATGCTATCAATAAATGATAACACAGTTATCATTGTGACAACGGAGTTGGATAAACCCAACTTATGAATTACTCAGAGATGTCCTCGTTATTATGTTATCAGCATTTTCATATATCTTGTTCACATTCGCGTAGTTCCTTAGATCATGAAAATATTGTATGCCAACATACCGGATGGTTACTTTGGGGTTGCTAAACGTCGTTTCGTAACTGGATGTCAATAAAGGTGACTTACGAGTATACCAAAAACGTATGTTTCGGTATCAATAGTTCAACTTGCAAATATTCTTTGACTCCCCTTTTGTTGAATCAATAAATTTGGGTTGAATACTCTACCCTCGAAAACTGTTGTGATCCCCTATTCTTGTGGGTTATCAATGATGCATGCTTGCAACCAAGTAGAGAGGCTGTGTTGTTGGTCTTCGGTTCGAGGGACCGTTCATGGGCGGTACGAGGGATCGTTCATCAACGGTCCGAGGGACTCCAAGTATGATCTACACCGACACGTTCTTCTTCCGCTGCAATTCGGTGACGGTAACGATCGTGATCCCAACCCATAATGCATCTTCATGTTGATCTTGGGTGATCGTAGGTGCGAAAATTTTCTTTTCTACTATGTTTCCCAATAGTGACATCATGAGCGAATTTATGAGTAGATGCAGGTTGCGATCTAAATCACATGTGCTTGTGAGGGTTGATGTTCTTGCTATGCTTCCCTTGAGTGTAGCTTCGGTTCAATTCATCGGCAACATGGTGTCGCTTTTCACAAGGTTCTGACAATCGATCAGCTTTGGCTGTCGACGATCTGCTAATAGTTCCTTGTGCTTCACCATAGTTGAGAATAGTAAACCGTTGCATACACAAGAGGGTGCCAAAGATGAATGATCTCCTAGGGGGTCACGCGTATTGACAAAGTTTACTGTGGGGCTAGAGATATCTAATTAAGTCTCTTGTTTCACACACCCCGAAACTTAATCTAGCATCAAGAATCATCGCCTTAATTGGGGGTGTAGGTAGCTAGTATTACTTGTTAAAACTGGTTAACCTCGTAACTAATATTTTGCTAAAACCGATTAGAGGACGTCTAACTTGGTTTTGCAGAGTATGCATATGATGTGGTATAACCTTCGTCATGATAATGAGTTTATGTATGAGATGGTTATATGTTGTAATGTTAAGTGACCTGCGCGTCACAACATGATGGATGAAGCCACAAGATTGCCACATTAATGTAAATATCATAGAGATAGCCTACAGGTTTCAAGTGACAATGGCAACTGTTCAAGAAGGACCCCGACGAGGAGATGGTGCACTTGGCGCGGGACGAGGAGCTATAAATTTGTGCCACGACGGAATTTGTGAATTTGGTGCCATGGCAACTTTTTCTGAAATGGTCGCCGCGACAACATATTCTGAAATTGTTGTGACGGCAACGTTTTTTTGAAACCGTTGCCATGGCAACGAAACATTGGCGTCACGACGCTTCAAGTGAAGATTGAAGATGATAATGGAGATTCCTGGCACCCAGGGCTATACCGTATCATGTTTTTATGAATTTGCATGAGATGTTTATCCCTTTGTTGCTTGCACCCGTTGATTGCGCAGTAGTCAATTATTAGTGTGATCTCCCACAACAAATATCAAGTTACAAGGCGCTCTTCCGAGTGTTGCAACCGTCTATAACACACAGCATTCCAAAGTGCGTCATGTCCACATGAGTACAAACGAAATGTGAGGTGTAAGACGGGACTGACTAGACCATGTCGGCAGATAGCACTTGGTTGTCTTGAAGTTCTAGCAGAATTGTTCTAAGCTCGCAGCACAAAGCAACGAAAGATGAACAAGAGTCATATGGTGATATGATCGGCAATAGTTTGCCCACCGGTCAAAATTCCCGTCATCAGTGATGTCCACATCAATGGCTGAGAACTAGATTCGGGTCTTGAATCACTCACTATCAATTATGAGACATATTGATTTGAGCGGGAGCAAATTTATGTATTAATTAAGTTTATTAACTAGTGCAAATTAATTTTGAACGATGTCTATGTGCAGTTTGCTTTATAGTTGTAGAATTATGGCTCACGGTTTCACCTTTTTGTTGAAATTGATTGACTGTTCTTTATCTGGTCGAATATTTATGGTTGAGAGGATCGTCCTCTAAGAGTGCCAAGAAGGATTTTGTCCTACTGCATGCTTGTAATGCTCTCCTGCTAATGCTATGGATGATGAGACTCGCATCCTTCAATCCAAAAGCGACAGTTGCATTACGGTTTGCTTGCTTCCGAGAAACCCGAACTTCAAAAATGTTTGGGATAGTTATGTGATATTCTTAGCTAGACTTAAAAATTGTTTTTAGAAACAAACAAAGATTAAAAGATATGCGATATCTAAAAAGGTGTTTTGTTTGCAAGTTCTAGGGAAACATTCAACTATGTTTGAGACTGAAATGCGTAAGACCCGGAAGAACGACAGTCATGAGTTGATGGCGAGAACTTAAAGAGAAAGAACAAAACCAAATAATGTAATGAGGCCTACATGCCTAGGGAAGTTCAGGGCTCATGCCACTCTTAAAAAGTTAGATGATTCTTTTGTTGAGTGGGAAAAATATTGTTAGTAAAACTATAAGAAGTTTAGAGGCGGAAAGAAAAGAAGATTGGGATGTCCAGCTAAGTTATGAATGGCATACAAGTTATAAGATGTAGAGAAAGTCGGTCATGTAAAGAGTGATTAATGAGAATCGTGATTAAATTATTAAACATTAAATTCTTCGGGAATTGTGGTTAAAAGTTGATCACAAGGATACCAACTCGGTTGCATGTTGTTGTGAATCGATGCAAGAATTACTACAGCCTAATGACCAACAAATTAATGAGGTTAAAACATGTGATGAAAATTTTATAAAAGTTATGATAATTTTCATCAATATATTACCTCCGAATTTATTGTCATAATTCATTTTAGAGTTTCGTACACTATAGCACATTGCATAGAAGTTGCAAGGAGGTTGTTCATAAGAGAACAATAGTTGTTCGATGTAATGCACAAAAGGGTCAAACTCCTATTGTGAATAGGATGTAAGTAATGAATGTTGATGAATTGAACATCCATAACACTGATGTTAAATGTCGCAAGACTAAAAATACCAAAGTGTGGCACTGCATTTAGTCACATTGGAGAAACCCGCATGGAGAAATTTCACAGTGATGGATTTTGGAGTCATATGATTACGAATCATCTAACACTTGCAAATTTTGTCCAAATAGTGAAGTAAACTAAAATACCATTCCCACGCCATAAAGAAAGAGCAACAAAATAATTGGAAATATGCATATCGATGTATGTAGTCGAATAAGTGTTGTTGCAAGCAGTGGATTTATCTATCTTCCAGGATGACTCAAGTAGATACTTATATTTACTAATTGAGACATAAATCTGATCTTTTAAAAGTTTCAAAAGGTTTTCAGAATGAAGTGGAAATTATTGTAACAAGAAATTTATGCTTCTACAGTTGGATTGCAGAAAAGAATACTTGAGTTACAAATTTTGAGAATGTCTGATGAGCTGTAAAAGAATTTTATAGCTTGCACCTCCTAGGAACACTACTAAGAGTAGAGTGTTTTGAAAAGATGTAATCAAGCTATGTATGACATGGTCCGATCAAAGATGACATTAATTATTTTGGCAATATACTTTTCATGTGATGCTTTAGGGAATGTGGCTTTCACACTAAAAGAGCGCCATCAAATTCATTCAATAAGTGCTACTTTGTAAGTTATCCCAAATTATTGGTATTCCTCTATCACTGCTCCAAGGCAAAGTGTTTTGCTAGAGAGTGCGGTAATTTTGAAGAAAAAGTTTTCTACAAAATAGTGAGTAGGAGGACAGTGTAACTCGATGAGATACAGAATCTCTGTGATTGGGTCAAAGAAAAGAAACGCTAGAATTGGTTCTAGTATTTCATACTTTGACTGATACGGAAACTTCTACATATATAAGATGTAGTGATTTTAGTCGAACTTGCATTTGAACTATATAGGTTGGGAAAATTCATGCAGACTTGCATGGTATGCAGACGACATATTGTTGAAAAAAACAATGAACATATAGTACACACAGAAGCATTGATGGGCCCTGACTCTGGAATTGGCTATACACCAAAATAATCCAAGATAGCATCATACACATAATTCAAGTTTAAAACTTGATAGACCCTCTAAAAAACCTAAAGTCTAAAATTAGAATGATGGATCTATAGATTGACAAAGATAAAAATATTTTATAATGCTTGACTTGTTGCAAATAGTCTATGACAAAGATCAAGGAATTGATTATGACGAGATTGTCTCATCATAATAATATTTAAAGTTAGTTCGGATTACACTAGCAATTACGGATAAAAGGGAGTACTAAATATTTCAGTTATGAGATATAATAGATGGATGTTGAAATGATTTCCATGAGATGGAAATAGAACCAAGGTTGTATATTTGATATGATCCAAGGTACTTTTACCGATCCAAAGGATGCTAGTAAGTGTGCAAACTTCAAGAGATCCAGTAATGATCTAAAGCAAGCATAGTGGAGTTGGAATCTTTGTTTTGATGAATTGATCATGTAATATGATTTCATCAATAGAAACAAAGATGCTTGTATTTACAAGAAAGTAAGTGGGAGCTTGATAATATTTCTAAACACTATGTGTGCATGACACACTATTGATTGGAAGTAAATGTCTCGACATAGTTTAACATTTTATTCAAAATAGTTTTTCAGTAAAGTACTTACGCAATGTAGTCCTTGTATTAGACATAATAATATATGGAGATAGTAGTGTATAATCGGGCTTAATGAAAATACATATTGACAAAGTACTGAAGTTATTTAGTATGAAAAATGCCAAGAAGAGTTTCTTGTCGAAGTCACATGGAAGGAGTTCTTAGCAAGAATCAGTATCTTGAAATACTGATGAGTGAAATACATGATTTCAATCACACTTGTATTAATTCCATGGTATGTAAATAACCAAATATGTCCAGTACTCCAAGTAAGTTGTGAGTAAAGTTACTGGATGGTCAAATTGTTGATCATATGACAACAGTGAAAATGTTGTTGAGTACTGACGATATGTTTCTCGCATACGGATAAAATGAAGAGATTGTGTAAGAAGTTACATCTGTACATGCTTGATGTAAGTACTACATCGACAAAAATCTTCAATCGGTGCTCCAAGCGAATTTTGATTTAAATTAAATAATTTATGGTGGCACAGTAAGTTGGAATTTGTCCAAGTTTCTGTGGTGAATTCTACATTAGAAGGCTAAGTATATTGTTGCTTTAGAAGCAACAATAGAGGGTGATGAATCAAAGGTTCATTTATGAACTTAGTATGGTTTCTAGATGATTGTGCAAGTTGAATATTGTTCTCATATAGTGGTTTTATGGCTCAATCTAAGGAATGAAAGGTCTTACCAGTGATTCAATATATAGTAAGCTTATTTCACATAAATTATGAATTCATGTGGAAGCATGGCAGATGCATAGAAATGCAAATGGTACACACGAATATGAAGTTGTCATATTCGATAGGACGAAGTCTATACCACAAGCAAAGCATGGACTGACACCGGATTGCCATTGGTGTAAAAAGTTAAAAGTGATAACTAGATTATTGACTCTATGCAAGTGGGGTAGTATTGGAAATATGCCCTAGAGGCAATAATATTTGTATTACTATATTTCCATATTCATAATTATAGAGTTTATATTCTATGTTATAACTTCTATGATCTCGGAATATGCGATTCGGTGGAGAACTCATATGCACATGTGAAATGATAAACAGTAAATGAAAAGATTCCTAGTCTTGCCTCTCGGACTAGCTCAAGTGTTGTTGGTGATCAGGTTTTCCGGATCTTAGGATGTAACGCCCTCGATGCGGCTATATCTCCCACGTGTCGAAGCACGACTTAGAGGCATAACCGCATTGAAAGCAATGTCGCAAGTGAGGTAATCTTCACACAACCCAAGTAATACATAAGGGAAAAAGATACATAGTTGGCTTACAATCGCCACTTCACACAATTACATGAATAAAGCATTACATCAACCAGATACAATCAAGGTCCGACTACGGAACCAAAATAAAAGAAGAACCCCAAATGCGACAAAAGGTCCCCGATCGACCCCAACTGGGCTCCACTACTGATCAACTAGAACGAAACAACACAAAGGGCAAGATCTTCAACGAGCTCCTCCTTGAGCTTGGTTGCGCCACCGCCGGTAACATAGGCACCGCAAACTGGTTTTGAAGTATCCGGTGAGCCACGAGGACTCAACAATCCCATTACCATGGGTATCAAGACTAGCAAAGCTTAATGGGAAAGGAAGGGGTAAAGTGGTGAGGTTGCAGCAGCGACTAAGCAAGTATGGTGGCTAACCAACGCAAATGAGAGCGAGAAGAGAAACAAGCGGAACGGTCGTGAAGCTAGCAATGATCAAGAGGTGATCCGAACACCTACTTACGCCAAACATAACACGAAACCGTGTTCACCTCCGGACTCCGCAGAAGAGACCATCACGGCTACACACTCGGTTGATGCGTTTTAATTCGGATCAAGTGTCAAGTTGTCTACAACCGACATTAACAAATTCCCATCTGCCACATAACCGCGGGCACGGCTCTCGAAAGTTTATACCTGCAGGGTGTCCCAACTTAGCCCATGACAAGCTCTCGCGATCATCGAAGAATAGACCTTCACCCAGAAGACCCGATCAGTCTCGGAATCCCGGTACATCAAGACATTTCGACAATGGTAAAACAAGACCAGCAAAGCCGCCCGATGCGCCGACAATCCCGATAGGAGCTGCACATATCTCATTCTCAGGGCAACACCGGATGAGACATCCTACGAGTAAAACCAGACCTCGAGTTGCCCCGAGGGGGCCCCGCAGTCTACTCGGTTTGAACCAGCACTTAGACAAGCACTGGCCCGGGGGGGAGGCTGAAATAAAGATGACCCTCGAGAGAGCGACTCCCAAGGGAAAAGATAGGTGGTGGTGAGGCAAATGGTAAAAGTCAATGTTGGGCCTTGCTGGACAAGTTTTATTCAAAGCGAACTGTCAAGGGGGTCCCATAAATCACCCGACCGCGTAAGGGACGCAAAATCCGGGAACATAACACCGGTATGACGGAAACTAGGGCGGCAAGAGTGGAACAAAACACTAGGCATAAGGCCGAGCCTTCCACCCTTTACCAAGTATATAGATGCATTAATAATATAAGAGATATTGTGATATCCCAACATAAACCCTGCCCACCATGGAGAAATCTTCAACTTCACCGCAACTAGCAACGCTATAAGAGGGCTGAGCAAAAGCGGTAACATAGCCAAACAAAGGTTTGCATAGGAAAGGTGTCAAAGGTTAGAGGTTCATGGCAATTTGGGATGGCTGGACAAGCAGTAATGGGTAGCGCAGCATAGCGAAAGAACGAGGCAACTAGCATAGCAATGATAGTAGTGAGATCCAGGGTAGCGGTCATCTTGCCTGAAATCCCGCAAGGAAGAAGAACGAGTCCATGAAGAAGACAAGCGGACGCAGTCGAACGAATCCTCACAACTCCGGAACGGAACCGAAGCTAACGAGAGAAGCAAGCCGGAAAGAAGCAAACAACATGGTGAACACACAAGCATAATCATGGCATGATGCACAAACAAATATGATGCATGTCCGGTTTAATGAGGCATGGCATGGCAAACTGCAACACACAAAACTACAAGTTAAGTGGAGCTCAATATGCAACGAGTTGCATATTGACGGAACACCACATCAATTATTTAGTTCTCTCTTGTTTAAGCAACCCAACAATATTAAATGTTGATTAACATGGCAAGGGGTGAAGCATAACAAAACTACCTAACTAGGCAAGTTTAAATGAGGCCGGAAGAACAAACAACAATTCCGAAAAATCCTCATATGCAAATTATGAATTTGGTACTGTTCTGCCCTAAACCATATTTTAAAGTTGTTAAACAGGAAAATAAAGTGGACCATGTTAATCTAGGCATTTTTCCACCGCATTTACATATAAAGTTTATTAAATTCCGAGTTACGGTTATTTAGTTATGAATTAAATCATTTTAACATGGCATTTGAGCAAATTTAATCAAACAACATTTTTAACATTTTTAAACATGGGTGAAAGTGGCAAATTATGAAACTAGATGAAATTCTAATCATTTTACTTATATAAATTATTTACATAAGATGCATGGTTTGTGAGTAATTAAATGCATGAAGCATGGGGGTTTTTCGTAGAAACTGCAGCCATCGGATAAATAGACAAATTCGCAGAAAAAAAAAACAGGAGCTGGGCCGAATCGAGATCTGGCCTGGGCGTGGGGAGTTGCTCACATTGGGCCTTAGCCCGGTCGATGAGGAGGCTGGCAGCCGGCTTGAGGTGGGCTGGGCCGCCGGCAGAGGTGGGTCGAGAGGAGGTGGCTAACGCGGCCGAGGCCGCCCTCCTCCCGTGCCCTTGCACCGACAGGAGACAGGCGGCGGTGGTGGTTCACGCCGGCGACGGCGAGGCTCGAGGCGGCGGCGGGCGGATCCGGCAAGGGCGGGCCGGCAGAGGCGATCCGGCAATGGCGGTTCCATTCCGGCGACATTTAACGGCGAGGGACAGCTCTTTCGGCGGAGGCGAACCCGAGCTCGGGCGCTGCCATGGTAGAGCTCTGCAAGGGAGAGAGGTGGGCGGCGAGGAGGGGCGACGACGGACGGGAGGCGCGGCGGCGAAGGCGAAGACGGCGGGATGCTCGGCGGTGAGCTCGCCGGCGACGGCGAGGAAGGTCCGGCGAGGCGGCGAGAGCTTCTCGCCCTCGATCCAGATCGGGATCGAGGAGGAGCGGCTTCGGGCGTCTTGGCTGGAGCGGGCGCGAACGGGCGGGACGGGCATGGATGGGCCACGGCGGGTTGGAGAGAAGGGCGACGTGGAGGCGTTGAGTGGGCGAGAGCGGCGGCGCAGATGGCGGCCGGCGAATGGGAACGCGCCAAGTGGCGCTGGAGGGTTGGCGGGCGCCGAATTCGAGGAGAGGAGGTGGGGGCGGCCGGAGGTAGGTGGAGGGCTAGATTTAGGCTAGGGATATCCAAAATGGACTAGGGGTCTACTTATAGCAGATTTGTCGAGGTTAGGGGTTTGAGACCGTTTGAAGCCGCTCGATCGCCATCGGACGGTCCGGAGCGGAGGGGGTTTAGGTGGGCTGCAGGTGGGCTGAGAAGAGGGTTGGGCTGAGAGAAGAGAAAGAGAAAGAGAGGTTCGTGGGGTTTTGGAGACCAAAACGTCCGACGAAAATCTACCGCAATGGTACCGCTATATTTAACGGTTGGGCAGCCAGCGGACTCGAATCTGATTTAAACTTGACAGCGCCTGTCTACACCATAATAAGACCGCATGCCAAGTTGCAACCCATTCCGAGAACATTTTATGCCACTAATAAAATAATATTTGGGGGTGCAGCGGCGCGTGCAGTGTGGTCGGGCTCGAACGGACAACGGAGAGAACCGCGAACTCGAACGGATGCAAGTTTTGAAAAACATGCAGATGAAATGCGAGATGATGACATGAGACGAGATCCATGACATGAACAAAATGCAAAACGAAAGACAAAAACCCAACCATGGAGAAAATAATATCTCGCATCTCCGGAAAAGGCAGGAGTTAGAGTTACGAATATGGAAAGCTACATCCGGGGCGTTACAACACTCCACCACTACGAGAGGATCTCGTCCCGAGATCTAGGATGGCACCGGAGGGAAAACGAAAGAGGAAGAGAAGAGGTAAAACTAAGTTGCTTCTTTGACGAACGAGTGAAACCACGAACCTTGAGAGGTTGAGCACATTGAAAGAAAGAGTACAACAGAGATGAACGAGATTGCAAACAATCCCGTTAGCAAAGAGGAAGAAGGAACATTACGAGAACTTGAAGGTTGCAAAGACATAAATTAAGAGTTTGATGGACAAGATAGAATTTGAACCCACTCCGGTTAAAACAAGATGAGAGAGGAAGAATGATATAATTTGTGCAGCACTCCGACTGTAAATGGAAGGAATTGAACATGAACTTGACAAATGAGAGGATACTTGATGAAATCAACAACACACTGCCTCCGGAATTGAAAGAATGGCACAACATCACAATGCCTTCGGAAGAAAGAATAGAAGATAGATAATTGAAATAGAAGAATGGAGAAGAAAATGCCAACATCTGTCACCAACGGAAACAAATGATTGGATTGATATCAACAAGGAGACGAGAAAACTTATTTCACCGGAAGGACAAATGAAGAACTTGGGTCATTTATAAGCACCATAAATAGCAACAATCCTTAGGGAAAGCTTTAGGTGAAATCTTTACCAAGATAACTCCAACGAAGAGATTGATGGATTTAAAATACCTCATCCTTGACAACAATATGAATCATGAAACATGAAGGAAATAGTCAAGAGTGACATAACACCATCTCAAAAGATAAGATAGAAGGAATTGCACTTCGAAATGCAAGAAGAAGAATACTTGAATGCCTCAAAACAAAACATGTGTTGAGCACCATGTTTAATTTTGAGTATAGCTTGACGGGTCACAACTTCAAGAGAAATCTTGAAGAACAATTGAAGAGTGAAAAGAATCCTTGATGAACCACCATGTAGAGCCTCCATGAAGAACTTCGGTAAACAAAAGGAATGAAAAGAAAGAGAAATTGAAAACACAAGGTGAATCCTTGCAAAGATTTAGATGGATCTCCGTGATGATTAGAGCTTGGAGCTCCGGGAAAAAAAAAGAAAAGATGAAACAAATGAAACTGAGAATGTGATATGATGACCAACTCCGGAAAGAAAGATGAATCACTTGTAAACAAGAATTTATTCGTCATGAATAATCTCCGGAAGAAAAGAATTGAATCACCTCGAGGAAATAGGCATAAGATTTATTGTATGCTTATCCTTCATCAAATTAAATTGATGACAAGCAATGGATTTGGCACACTACTTATTCTTTTGCAAGGATTGAAGAGATATATAGCGCCAACTTGGGAAGGTCTTGATGGAACCACCGGTGGGATTTGGAAACGACGAATATTTGATATGATAACGAAGGAAGTGAAATCTTGAACGAACCACCGTAAGAATTGAAAATGAACGTAGCAAAGGCACAATTCACCGGGAAGAGTTGGAAAACTGAATGAAGATACTTGAGGGGATTTAGATACATGAGAACAAATAGATCCTGAGCTGACTAGAGTAAACTTGAACGATGCACCGGTAAGATTTGGAGAATGAGAGCTAAAAGCTGAGAATGAGTAATATTCAGAAATGATGGCCTTCGGAGGAAAGAAATGGAAACAACTCATGAAATGCTCCGTATGGGTTTAAAAAAAATTCCCACAATCGAAAACAATTATGAGAGGATGGCATCAAGCTAGGACCATGAATCTTGAAGAGAATGGAGCAAGATTTAAGAGAAATCCTTCTTCGGTCTTCAAATGATGAGAATGACAACGAGAAACACCACCAAGAATTGTTGAGATACTCCGGGAGAATTAAAAGAGGAAAGGTTGAGCCAACTATGAAAAAGAATTTGAAAGATCTTGGAGAAAAGCATTTGACTGATGATAACTCATTCTTACGTCAAACTTGGAGAAGAATTTAGGATAGCTCTGGGAAAATAGAAGAGTCAGGTAAGATCCTGGGAAAAGATCTGTGGGTTAGGGCCCACTCAAAAGAAACACCATTGGAAAAGATTTAAAAGAGATGTTGCACCGGTTGAATTAAATGACTTGAATGGGAAATCAATCTCGAAATATCTTGAACGGATTGAGAATGGAAACACAAGTCTTCTGAGATATCTTCAACACTCCGGATATGAACTAGGATAGGTGAATAAGAGAGACTTGGATAAGTAATTCACATGGGAAAATATGTGAAACAAAAGGAAGATATATGATCAACACCGAAAGCTTGAGTTGGATCCACCGGAAAAGAAGAAAAATTATGAAGGATGATGAACTTGAAGCTCGTGAGCATCTTCACGAGGGATCACCGGATCAGAACATTGATTGAAAAGAATGAAGAGACTTCACATGAATAAATGGATACTTGATTAAGAAATCTGAGTCCTTGAAGAAAAAGGGTGGGAGGGCGGGAAAACAAAGGCAACTTGGGACGGATGAAACAAACACCGTTGAGAAAACTTAGATTTGATCTTGCGGATGTTGAAGTGATCGGATCCACTTGAAGAGAAACACGCCGGTTGAAAAGGATTGACATGACAATCTCGATTGTCGAGAAGGATTGGTATTCACATCGGATTATGAGAACACCATTTCGGAAAGGTATGGAATCAACATTTGACTTCGAAGCAACTCGAATACCACAATTAAAACAAAACAAAGGATTGGCTTGCAGAATAAGCCGGAACAAACATATGATAGAGATTTCGTCCAAAGTTTTCGTGGTGGGGCCTACACGGGCTCAATCGTACAGCACCATCATGTACAAGGCAGTGCACATGACATACGAAGCGTCCCAGTCGGCATAGCCAAGGACTCTTTAAGACACAACGAGACCATCAGTAAAACCAACCGTGAATAGGCGGACCACTAGACATCGAACCCCAATTTCATATCATACATCCGTCGGAAAGATATCCTAAGAGCTACTTGAGTTCCCACCTATGAAACTCCCGAAACTTTCGGTTATGCAATCGGTGTTGGGGATACAGGGAGCAATATATCTCACCCAAACTAACAATCCCTACATCCAATTGTATCCATCCGTCAACACATAACCAAGAAACCTTCGAAATCGTCTACCTCAACCTTCAAAAGCATCCGTTATACAAGTCATGGCAATACTCCGTACTCACCTCAAGATCGGGTTAGCGGGATTATCTCACCAACAAGCGCATAAAAGAGATTTTCGATGTCGGCGACTAAACTCGGTATTCCGAATCGCAACGATAAAATTATGACGACAACACCTCGAGCTCAACTCCCGGGACACCGCCACAACCCCTAAATGTCAGGAGGCACCAAGACAATGTTGTCATCATAAAACCATCGGAACGATTCTAAGATACCCGCGTGATCCTAAAAATTTTTTTTAATGAAATTTGAGAAGAGAAGAGTCAAAACTCTACGTCAGGATACCTCACCAGAGCGACGAAGGGACTGAGGAGTAAAAAGAATTCCTAACTCTCCGATATATATAATCCTAAATGACTCAAAACATTTTTCTAGACACAACTCGGCCGCTAAAAACGATCAAGCAGTGGGGCTCCTAAGGTCGGGGAAGGCTCTGATTACCAACTTGTAACGCCCTCGATGCGGCTATATCT
Organism: Aegilops speltoides; assembly: GCA_021437245.1. NCBI lineage: Eukaryota > Viridiplantae > Streptophyta > Magnoliopsida > Poales > Poaceae > Aegilops > Aegilops speltoides. Next base: position 483,927,676 of record CM038147.1, read on the forward strand.
CCCACGTGTCGAAGCACGACTTAGAGGCATAACCGCATTGAAAGCAATGTCGCAAGTGAGGTAATCTTCACACAACCCAAGTAATACATAAGGGAAAAAGATACATAGTTGGCTTACAATCGCCACTTCACACAATTACATGAATAAAGCATTACATCAACCAGATACAATCAAGGTCTGACTACGGAACCAAAATAAAAGAAGAACCCCAAATGCGACAAAAGGTCCCCGATCGACCCTAACCGGGCTCCACTCTCGATCAACTAGAACGAAACAACACAAAGGGCAAGATCTTCAACGAGCTCCTCCTTGAGCTTGGTTGCGTCACCGCTTTCGGTAACATAGGCACCGCAAACTGGTTTTGAAGTATCCGTGAGCCACGAGGACTCAACAATCCCATTACCATGGGTATCAAGACTAGCAAAGCTTAATGGGAAAGGAAGGGGTAAAGTGGTGAGGTTGCAGCAGCGACTAAGCATAATATGGTGGCTAACCAACGCAAATGAGAGCGAGAAGAGAAACAAGCGGAACGGTCGTGAAGCTAGCAATGATCAAGAGGTGATCCTGAACACCTACTTACGTCAAATATAACACAGAAACCGTGTTCACCTCCCGGACTCCGCCGAGAAGAGACCATCACGGCTACACACTCGGTTGATGCGTTTTAATTCGGATCAAGTGTCAAGTTGTCTACAACCGGACATTAACAAATTCCCATCGCCACATAACCGCGGCACGGCTCTCGAAAGTTTATACCTGCAGGGTGTCCCAACTTAGCCCATGACAAGCTCTCGCGATCATCGAAGAATAGACCTTCACCCAGAAGACCCGATCGGTCTCGGAATCCGGTACATCAAGACATTTCGACAATGGTAAAACAAGACCAGCAAAGCCGCCCGATCGCCGACAATCCCGATAGGAGCTGCACATATCTCGTTCTCAAGGCAACACCGGATGAGACATCCTACGAGTAAAACCAGACCTCGAGTTGCCCCGAGGGGGCCCCGCAGTCTACTCGGTTCGAACCAGCACTTAGACAAGCACTGGCCCGGGGGGGCTGAAATAAAGATGACCCTCGAGAGAGCGACTCCCAAGGGAAAAGATAGGTGGTGGTGAGGCAAATGGTAAAAGTCAATGTTGGGCCTTGCTGGACAAGTTTTATTCAAAGCGAACTGTCAAGGGGGTCCCATAAATCACCCGACCGCGTAAGGGACGCAAAATCCGGGAACATAACACCGGTATGACGGAAACTAGGGCGGCAAGAGTGGAACAAAACACTGGGCATAAGGCCGAGCCTTCCACCCTTTACCAAGTATATAGATGCATTAATAATATAAGAGATATTGTGATATCCCAACATAAACCCTGTCCACCATGGAGAAATCTTCAACTTCACCTGCAACTAGCAATGCTATAAGAGGGGCTGAGCAAAAGCGGTAACATAGCCAAACAATGGTTTGCATAGGAAAGGTGTCAAAGGTTAGAGGTTCATGGCAATTTGGGATGGCTGGACAAACAGGTAATGGGTAGCGCAGCATAGCGAAAGAACGAGGCAACTAGCATAGCAATGATAGTAGTGAGATCCAGGGTAGCGGTCATCTTGCCTGAAATCCCGCAAGGAAGAAGAACGAGTCCATGAAGAAGACAAGCGGACGCAGTCGAACGAATCCTCACAACTCCGGAACGGAACCGAAGCTAACGAGAGAAGCAAGCCGGAAAGAAGCAAACAACATGGTGAACACACAAGCATAATCATGGCATGATGCACAAACAAATATGATGCATGTCCGGTTTAATGAGGCATGGCATGGCAAACTGCAACACACAAAACTACAAGTTAAGTGGAGCTCAATATGCAACGAGTTGCATATTGACGGAACACCACATCAATTATTTAGTTCTCTCTTGTTTAAGCTACCCAACAATATTAAATGTTGATTAACATGGCAAGGGGTGAAGCATAACAAAACTACCTAACTAGGCAAGTTTAAATGAGGCCGGAAGAACAAACAACAATTCCGGAAAATCCTCATATGCAAATTATGAATTTGGTACTGTTCTGCCCTAAACCATATTTTAAAGTTGTTAAACAGGAAAATAAAGTGGACCATGTTAATCTAGGCATTTTTCGGTGTGTCCGGGGCGTTACATAGGATATCATTAAGTGTAACGATAGTCCTAAAACAATGTTGAGATTATCACATTGGAAGAACGATCATATTGAGTCGACCCAAACTTGTTTGTTGTGAATTGGATTAATATCTTCTGTATTCAATTATAATAACACAGAGTGTTAACATGTGATCTTGCTCCTTAGACCATGAGAGTATCATAGTCAATTCTTACCGTAGGGTGGAATTTGAGGTTGCGCAAATGTCACCTATAACACGGTGATCATAACGGCAACTTACAGGTTCATCCGAAAGTTTGACAAGGAACTAGATAGCTCGAGAGTGGGATTTGCTCCTCCGACGAAAGAGAGATATTCTTAGGGCCCTCTTGGTGATGACATCCATTATTGTCTCACCAGACACAGGTGACTACGTCACGGAGATGCCGGAACACAATAACAAGAACGAAGAGCAAAACCGGTGATGAGAATTTCGGTAATAGTGAGCATGATGATGACTTAGGAGGATATCGATGCATCACGGCTTTTGATGAATATCGGGTATTACCAATTAATATATATATATATATATATATATATATAGGTGGGAAATGTTTCCAGGGATGTTAGATTATATATATAATGGCCTAAAAGTATTTAGAAGGCTTTTATATTAATTTAAATATCAAAGGGCCTTAAAAGGCCAAGTGGTGAAAATCACTTGGGTCACTTGGGCCCAACAGGGGTGGCGCCCCCTTCTCCCCATGGAAAGATGAGAGGGAGGCGGAATCGGAGGGGGAGTCCCCCTCCTCCTTGGCCAGCCAAGAGAGGGGACTTTCCCTCCCTCTTGTGGCGCCCTCTCCTCTCCTCCTAACCTATATATACTTGAGGTATTGGCCCTTTTCTACATACAAGTTTTTGGAGCCTCTTCTAGTTCTTCTAGTTCATGTTCTATTTGGTCCTAGTTGACTAATTAGAGCTTCGCTAATCCTCTTCCTCATAATTAGAAACCCAGTATGGTTTGATGACCCACAAGTATAGGGGATCAACCGTAGTCCTTTCCATAAGTAAGAGTGTCGAACCCAATGAGGAGCAGAAGGAAATGACAAGTGGTTTTCAGCAAGGTATTCTCTGCAAGCACTGAAATTATAAGTGACGAGTAGTTTAATAGCAAGATAATTTGTAACGAGCAAGTAATGGTAATGGTAAATAAAGTGCAGCAAGGTAGCCCAATCCCTTTGCGGCAAAGGACAGGCCAAAACGATCTCTTATAGTAAGCAAAGCGTTCTTGAGGGTACACGGGAATTTCATCTAGTCACTTTCATCATGTTGATTCGATTTGTGTTCGCTACTTTGATAATTTGATATGTTGGTGGACCGGTGCTTAGGAGATGTTCTTACTTGAACAAGCCTCCTACCTAGGATTAACCCCCTCACAAGCATCCGCAACTACGAGAAAAGTATTAAGATAAAATCTAGCCATAGCATTAAACGTTTGGATCCAAATTGGTCCCTGATAACCCGCAAGTATACGGGATAGTTGTAGCCTCTTTCGATAAGTAAGAGTGTCGAACCCAATGAGGAGCTAAAGGTAGAACAAATACTCTCTCAAATCCTATCTGCCACTGATACGACTCTACGCACGCTTGACGTTCGCTTTACCTAGAACAAGTATAAAACTAGAAGTACTTTGTAGGTGTTTGTTGGATAGGTTTACAACATAATAAAGAACGCGTAAATAAAAAGTAGGGGCTGTTTAGATAAAGATGCAATAAAGTAAATATAGCGAGTGTGGAAAAGTGGTGGTACGAGTTGTGCAATTGTCCCTAAGCAATTGACTGCGTTACTAGACCGATAGCAAGTATTATGTGGGAGAGGCCACTGCTAGCATGTCATCCCTGACTTGGAATTCTATGCACTTATGATTGGAACTATTAGCAAGCTCCGCAACTACTAACATTCATTAAGGTAAAACCCAACCATAGCATTAAGATATATTGGTCCCCCTTCAATCCCGTATGCATCAATTTCTATGGTAGGTTGAAGCTTCTGTCACTCTAGCCCTCCAATACATAGTCCTATCAACATACAACTAACTCTAGGGTGTGATCCACGCGCGCGCTCATATGATGGGCACCAAAGGACAGCAACATAACCACAAGCAAATTAAATCAATCATAGCAATTCATCAACCAGCAATAGGACAATGAAAATCTACTCAGACATCATAGGATGGCAACACATCATTAGATAATAATATGAAGCATAAAGCACCATGTTCAAGTAGAGGGTACAGCGGGTTTCGGGCGAGTGGACCGCTGTAGATAGATGGGGGAAGGTGATGGAGATGTTGGTGAAGATGGCGGAGGTGTTGGTGAAGATCGCGGTGATGATGATGGCCCCCGGCGGCATTCCGGCGCCACCGGAAGCAAGGGTGAGAGAGCCCCCCTTCTTATTCTTCTTCCTTGACCTCCTCCCTAGATGGGAGAAGGGTTTCCCCACTGGTCCTTGGCTCCCATGGTGTGGGAGGGGCGAGAGCCCCTCCGAGATTGGATCTATCTCTCTGTTTCTGCGTTCTCAGATTCTGCCCCTTCACCGTTTCTTTTATATCTGGAGATCCGTAACTCCGATTGGGGTGAATCTTTCGCCCAGATCTTTCTCATAAAATTAGCTTTCTTGCAGCAAAATAAGAGCGTCAACCGCCTTACGGTTGGCCCAGGAGAGTTGAGGGCACGCCTGCCTCCCTGGGGCGCGCCCTCCTATCTCCTGGCCCCCTCGGGCACCATCTTGCGTTGATTTACTTCCTAAAAATCACAAATATTGCAAAATAATTCTCCGTCCATTTTTATACCGTTTGGACTCCATTTGATATGGGGTTTATGCGAAACATAAAACTTGCAACAGACAGGAACTGGCACTGGGCACTGGATCAATATGTTAGTCCCAAAAAATAGTATAAAAAGTTGCCAAAAGTATATTAATGTTGAATAATATTGGCATGGAACAATCAAAAATTATAGATACGACGGAGACGTATCAGCATCCCCAAGCTTAATTCCTGCTCGTCCTCGAGTAGGTAAATGATAAAAAAGATAATTTTTGATGTGGAATGCTACCTAGCATAATCTTGATCATATGTCTAATCATGGCATGAATATTAAGATACGAGTGATTCAAAGCAATAGTCTATCATTTGACATAAAAAGAATAATAATTAGGGCATCCCAAAAAACAATCATGTCTTTCAAAATATCAATGTTTCAGGACGTTATCCCTAAAAAATCATATAGTCTTGTATGCTCCCTTTTCTTAACACAAGGTACCCCTCATGCCTATCCCGGTGTCAGCCAAGCAATTGTTTTATACTTTAGTATTCTCAAACTTTTCAACCATCACGCAATACATGAGCGTGAGCCATGGATATAGCACCATGGGTGGAATAGAATATGATGGTGGAGGTTATGTGGAGAAGATAAAAAAGGAGAAAGTCTCACATCGACGCGGCTAATCAATGGGCTATGGAGATGCCCATCAATTGATGTCAATGCGAGGAGTAGGGATTGCCATGCAACGGATGCACTAGAGCTATAAGTGTATGAAAGGTCAAACTAAAAACTAAGTGGGTGTGCATCCAACTTGCTTTCTCATGAAGACCTAGGGCATTTGAGGAAGCCCATCGTTGGAATATACAAGCCAAGTTCTATAATGAAAATTCCCACTAGTATATGAAAGTGACAATATAGGAGAATCTCTATATGAAGAACATGGTGCTACTTTGAAGCACAAGTGTGGTAAAAGGATAGTAACATTGCCCCTTTTCTTTTTCTTTTTTTCTTTTTTTTCTTTTTCTTTTTTTGGTGGGCTTCTTTGGCCCCCTTTTTTATTTAGGCTTCTTTGGCCTTTCCTTTTTTTCTTTTTTTTTCTTTTTCTTTTTTTCATGGGGCAATGCTCTATAATGACGATCATCATATTTTTATTTACTTACAACTCAATATTACAACTCGATACTAGAACAAAGATATGACTCCATACGAATGCTTCCGGCGGTGTACCGGGATGTGCAATGATCTAGCGTAGCAATGACATCAAAAAATGGACAAGCCATGAAAATATCATGCTATTTATCTTACGATCATGCAAGGCAATATGAAATGAATGCTCAAGTCATGTATATGATGATGATGGAAGTTGCATGGCAATATATCTCGGAATGGCTATGGAAATGCCATGATAGGTAGGTATGGTGGCTGTTTTGAGGAAGATATAAATAGGCTTATGTGTGATAGAGCGTATCGTATCACGGGGTTTGGATGCACCAGCGATGTTTGCACCAACTCTCGAGGTGAGAAAGGGCAATGCACGGTACCGAAGAGGCTAGAAATGATGGAAGGGTGAGAGTGCGTATAATCCATGGACTCAAAATTAGTCATAAAGAACTCACATACTTATTGCAAAAATTTATTAGCCCTTGAAACAAAGTACTACACACATGCTCCTAGGGGGAGGTTGGTAGGAGTTAACCATCGCGCGCCCCCGACCTTCACGCAAAGATAAACAATCAAAATACAATGTGCACCAATTTGGTTACATAGTTAGTAGACCATACGTGCATGCTTCGGGAATCACAAACCTTAACACCAACATCCTTACTAAACACAACCATCTACTAGTACCTCCCACATATTATCCTCACTATATCGCAAAACTATTGCAAGGAATCAAACATATCATATTCAGCGATCTACAAGTTTATGTAGGATTTTATGACTAACCATGTGAATGACCAATTCCTGTCATCTCTCTAAATAGATATAAGTGAAGCAAGAGAGTTCAGTTCTTTCTACAAAAGATATGCCCACGCTCTAACAAATATAAGTGAAGCAAAAGAGCATTCTACAAATGGCGGTATTCTATGTGAAGAGAAACAGGCAATCCAGACTTCAAATGATATAAGTGAAGCACATGAAGCATTCTATAAGGCCATACTCAAAAGATTTAAGTGAAGTGCAATGAGAATTCTATAAATCAATCGAGGACTATCTCATACCAGCATGGTGCATAAAAGAAAAGTGAAAACTAAATGCAAAAGACGCTCCAAGACTTGCACATAATGCATGAACGAAACGAATGCGAAAACATACCGATACTTGTTGAAGAAAGAGGAGATGCCTTCCGGGGCATCCCCAAGCTTGATCTCTTGCCTCTCTTCATTTTCCTCATATCGAGACCTCATCGATTAGACACTTCATCCACACAAAACTTCAACAGAAAACTCGGTAAGACCCGTTAGTTTAATAAAGCAAATCACTACTCTAAGTACTGTAGAAAACCAATTCATATTTTGTTTTTGCATTGTGTATACTGTAACATAACTTTCCATGGCTTAATCCACTAATATAAATTGATAGATTCATCAAAACAAGCAAACTATGCATCAAAAACAGAATCTGTCAAAAACAGAACAGTCTGTAGAAATCTGAACATCCACCATACTTATGTTACCCCAAAAATTCTACCAAAATTAGGCAAAATAAAAAAGTTGTATATAAAGACAGTTCAAGAAGAATCAGAACCAAATGACGTTCCAGTTAAAATGTAAAATCGCGCACTACAGCCAAAGTTTCTGTCCTGCACCGTACAAACCAACAAGCATTGTAAACATCCTAAAGGCAAACCTTGGCACATTATTTTTATAATACAATGGAATTGTACAAGGGGATAATTATTTTTGATGAAAAGTTTCTGTAATCAAGATTCACAAAGTTTCCGTGAGCATGAACAAAGTTCAAGGAGCTCCCCCACTTCAACAATGCTTGTCTCTCTCACTTTCACTTTCCTTTTTGAAAAGTTTTTAGGTTCCCCTCTTTATTTTTTTTTAAACTATATAAAAGCACTCAACAAAAATAAATGACTCTCTAAAACTTCCGGGTTGTCTCCCTGGCAGCGCTTTCTTTAAAGCCATTAAGCTAGGCATTTAGTGCTCAAGTAATGAATCCACCCAGATCCCAAGGTATATCAAAGCCAATTTTAATTAACAATGATTTGTAATTTAGTAGTGAGCACAAAGTAACATAAATCATGCAACAACGAAGTCTAACTCTCTTCCTATGCATCGGCATGTCATAAAAGAACAATTCATGCACACATAGTAAAGGCCAATGCATAGTATAAGCAGATTCTTGCAATTCTATGATATTGGAAACATAAAGAGGCGGAGATATAGTTCCTCTCTCATAATAATTACAAGTAGTAGCAGCAAGCACATGCATATTACATTCATCAAAATCATCATGTGCAATAGGCAACCCATCAATATAATCCTTAATAAGCGCAAATTTCTCCGATATAGTGTAGTCGGGAGAATTCAAAAAGATAATAGGACTATCATGCGTGGGTGCAATAGCAACAATTTCATGTTTAACATAAGGAACTATAGCAAGTTGTAGGATCGAAAGTATGTCTAGAGGGGGGGTGATTAGACTACTTGACAATATAAAAATTCAGCCTTTTGATAAAGACAAGTTTTTGGCAAGTTCACAATGATGATCAAGTCAAGTATCACCCTACACATGCAATTCTAGAGTATAGGCAGCGGAAAGTAAATTGCACATGTAGTAAAGAGAGGTGGAGAAGAGCAAACGCAATTTGGAGACACGGAGATTTTTCTCGTGGTTCCGATAGGTGGTGCTATCGTCAATCCACGTTGATGGAGACTTCAACCCACGGAGGGTAACGGCTGCGAGAGTCCACGGAGGGCTCCACCCACGAAGGGTCCACGAAGAAGCAACCTTGTCTATGCCATCATGGCATACGCCCACGGAGGACTAGCCTTACTCGGGGTAGATCTTCACGAAGTAGGCGATCTCCTTGCCCTTACAAACTTCTTGGTTCAACTCCACATCTCGACGGAGGCTCCCAAGCGACACCTAACCAATCTAGGAGGCACCACCCTCCAAAAGGTAATAGATGGTGTTGATGATGATGAACTCCTTGCTCTTGTGCTTCAAATGATAATCTCCCCAACACTCAACTCTCCTCACCGATTTGGCTGTGGTGGAAGAAAGGATTGAGTGGAAAGCAACTTGGGAAGGCTAGAGATCAAGCTTCATATGGTGGGAGTGGAGCAACTTGATCTCAACACAAGGGTAGGTAGTTTTCTTCTCAGAAATGTAAGGTAGGAGTGGTAGTTCTTTCTGATGGCTCTCTCCACGAATGAAGAGGGGGTGGAGGGGTATTTATAGCCTCCACACAAAATCCAACCGTTGCACACATTTGACCAATCTCGGTCAGACCGAAGTTGACAACTCGGTGAGACCGAAAGTTCAAATCTTGTGAACGTTGGGATTTTCGGTGGGACCGAAAATACAATCTCGGTGAGTCCGATTCTTCCAAAGACGAGGGTTTGCCAATCTCGGTGGGACCGACTTCATCATCTCGGTGACACCGATTTGATGACAGAAGGTTACAGAAGCTTGGCAACACTAGTTTCGGTGAGACCGAGTTCAGAATCGGAAAATCCGAAATTTCTAGGGTTTGGCTTTGTGGTGAGGTGGTTCATCTCGGTGTGGTGAGTTTAGGAAATCGGTGGGACCGAGATTACTTATGAGTGTATATTGGAATGAAAGATTGCTGATAGTTTGGGAGATGTATCACTAAGCACTTTGAGCAACGGATCATTAACATAACCTCATCCCTTTTAATAGTATTGGCTTTCCTATAGACTCAATGTGATCTTGGATCACTAAACCAAAAATGGAGTCTTGAGCTTTTGCCAATGCTTGCCTTAGCATTTTGAGGGGTCCACTTCTTCAGTCATTGCCATTCCCATATCACTGAACTTTCTGAAATGATTCTCAAGAAACTATTAGTTCAATGATATATATGTTGTTATTAATTACCAAAACCACCCGGGGATTAGTTGCACTTTCAATCTCCCCCTTTTTGGTAATTGATGACAACATATAGATCAAAGCTTCGACAAATGATATAATCAATGAATAATATCGTCGCTTTGAGAAGTATGTGATAAGCAAGAGCTCCCCCTAAATTTGTGCATTATTTAAGATTTGCGTTTGAATGCAAATGCACAATCGATTAGGATTATGGGTCACTCTTCCATGTCACATACATCTTGGTGGAGCGCACAAAATGATAAGAATGAATAGCATGCACCCAATCACCAAGACATGAGTAAATGGTCATACAAGATATGAATAGCATATGATAAGCATTAAGCACACATTAAGGCATAGTACGACCAAGCACTCATCAATGTAGAACAAACGTAGTATCAAACACACAGAATGTCTCGAAAAACTCAAAAGTATCTCAAAAAGACCGCAAATAAACGAAAGAGCAAAAGCACAAAGACAAAGCACTCTCTCTCGAAGTCCTATGATCTATACAATTTCTCCCCCTTTGGCAACAAGTTACCAAAAAGTTCGAAAAGGCATAGAGCTAAACGTCACTGGGGACTCTGCTGGCGGCTCCTGTCTGGGTTGATGGAGTTGAGATGGCAGCATCAGCGAAGACTTCAGCTGATGTCTGTGGAGCTGGAGGAGTGGTCACTTTGGCTGGAGCTGGGCCGATGGAGCTGTGGGAGGTCTTGAGGCTGTAGTCCGGTGTCATCCTTTGGAATAGCAGCTGATCGGGTCTTGTGGGAACCGGCAGCTGTTCATAATCATCTGGACTAGGTCATCCTGCATCTCACGCATGAGCTCTTCCTTCTCCTCTTTGCTTCCTCGATATCTGCCTCAAGCTTGTTGACAAGTGACTTGCACTTGATCGACTTCACATCGAGCATGGATCTTGTCTTCAACAATCCTCTCAAGACTCTCCGAGACTGCACAATCTTTGGCGCGTTGTTCAATCCTCTGGTAGCTTCAAGGAGCTGCTCTCCAACACTCTTGGGTTTAGCTGCTGCTGCTCTTCTTCCTTCTCGCTTTGGCTTTCTTGGCAGCTTCACTCTTTGCTTGACCTTCAAGCTGGCGTTGGGTCCTCCTCATCCATCACAACTTCATTGTCCTCATGCTCAGGCTGCGGTGGCAAGTGTGGTCTATCCAACAAGTAGGTGCTCGTGCCAAACTTGGCATTGATAAGCATCCGAATGTGCGGGCAAATCCACACGACCTCTTACGGTCAGTGCAGTCCTCTTGATAGTCTCAACTATCGTGTCCATCACCTTGAAAGGTGCCTTCGATCAAGTATATGCAGCATGTTGATAGAATACCCTCTGATCATGCGATGATCTCCAGACTTGGGCATCAAGGTATGCCTCAGAATAGTGTTTGTGGTAGGTAGACCTGCCTGGAGATGATACACTGAGCCGAGCTTCCAGATTTCCACATCCTTAGCTGGTACCTCATTGTACATATTCTTCATAGATTCATGGTTCTTCTTGGGAATACCATAGACATCAACATCATCCTCTCTCTGCCTTTGGAGCATTCAACAAGGCTGCCCATTCTTCAACAGTTGAAGAGAATCTTTGGCCTTCATCATCCATGTGATCTTTCCATCTGGATAGAAATGAGCTGTGGCATAGAATTGCATAATCATCTCATCATTCCAATCTGTCAACTTTTGACCAACAAAATCTGCAACACCACATGCAGTGAAGCTCTCATGCACATGTGGAAAGAAGTCTCTGTGCTCTTCACTATCAATGTATGCCCAGTCAACATAGCGAGTGTCTGCAACAATGGGCTTCTTGTCCATTAGCACAGTCTCATAGAAGTCCTGCTGCTCTCTGGTGTGGAACCTTGGATCAACAGCAGTTCTTCTCCTCACAGCATATGGATCAGCTTGTCTCCATAGCCTGAGACCTCTATCCTTTCTTTCCTTCATGTTCTCAGCTCGAGGATGAGCATCATTGTGAATTGGCAGTTTCTGACGAAGTTTCAGCAATACTGGTGCCTCATCATCGACTCACCGGTGGCACATTATCTTTCTTCTTCTCTGAAGCTGGAATGTTCTGACAGTCTTCTTGGGCTTGGCAGCGAGGCTTGGCTTGAGCTGCCTTTGCTTGAGCAGATGGCTTGGATTTAGAAGGGCTCCTGCCGATGGCATCACCCATGAGCTTAGGCTTTTGAGGAGGCTGGGGTGCTTCCTCATCATCATCATCATCTCTTTGCTTCATCATGCACAATCCTCTTCCTCTTGGAAGTTTTCTTCACCTTGCTTGAAGTTTCCTCTTCCATACTCAGCTTCTTGGCAACAAAGGACTTCTTCACTTTATCGGTGCCTTTCTTGGTTTGTGCCCTTGATGCTCTTTGGCAACAACTTTCCTCTTTGGCTTGGAGGAGACCTCTTCTTCACAATGAAATCAGAATCTTCTTCATCGAGTTCCTCTTCTTTCGCCCTCGGTGGCTGCAGGAGGCAAACCACTTGGTGTGCTCCTCTCACCATCATCTGAAAAGCTGCTTGGCCTCGGGACTAGTGCTCGCCTCTGGAATTTCAGCAATTGGTGACTCGGACCTGTTCGCTGTCATCCGGCATCGACATGGTGACAACTTTGTCAATAGATTAGGTGTAGGCGAGTAGAAGAGTTATCACAAACTGCGAAGATTTTGCAAACAAATGAGTTCAAATTTCAGTTTTAGGTTTTCACGAGAATGCATTTCGGTCGACCGAGTTTAAAATTCGTGAATCCAAGTGTTCAAACGAAGCATTCACACCACTTTCGGTTGGACCGATGTGGGTTTCGGTCTGCCGAAAACACTAGGGTTTCACTAAATCCTCATTTCGTCGCACCGATTTGCACAACTTCGGTTGGACCGAAAGGTGCAATCTGCAATGGCCAGAGGCCAAATCGGTCATCCGAGAATGTAAAATCGGTCTCACCGAGATGTGTTCGTGAAACCTAACCCTAAAACTTTTACTCGAATTTCGTTCAAAGGAACTAATCTGGTGTTAAGGAAGATCTCAAACGTGGCAAGATGCTAGGCAAACCAATCGTGCATAGAATAGGAGATGGGAGCACGAGAGGGATCAAACTCACCCTAACTTGGTGGAGTTCCTCTCTGGCGGCAACGGCGCGGAGAGAATGTCCGCTGACGGCGACGGAGACCTGCGGCGAGGGCGCCTGAGCGACAACGGAGACGATCCGGAGACCACGGCGACGGCAAAAGGTGTGTGGGGAGGCGTTTTGAAGTAGGAATCAACGCGCTGCCCTCGAGTATATATACCCCTTCTTTGTCGGTGGGACGGAGTTGTCAAACTTCGGTGGCACGAGATGGATAATCGCAGGCGATTACACACTTCGTCACGCCGAAATTCACAACTCGGTTTCACCGAGGTGAAAACCTAGATCAATCCAAGTGCTTTCGGTTTGACCGAGTTTGAGTGGGTTGGTCTGACCGAAATCACTTAGAACGTTTTGGAAGTTAGCCCTTGACGGATCGGTGGCTCCGAGTGCTCCTCACTCGGAGGGTCCGAAAATGACTTGTTCAAAGTTTGTGATGTAAGCATGAATAGAATTTGAGACAAGAAAGCATAGATAGCTAGGGGAGGAACTTAGGCATTCTTGTCCATCCATTTGGTCAGAAAAATCCAAAAGACCAAAGCAACAAATGGATGTCCTTGAATGGATAAAATCATGCATCCAACATGCTCACACAATAAGATAGCAAACGAAATATGTGTCAAACATGCACAATCAAAACTCTAGCTACTATCACACAATTTGTCGATGACTAGGTCATCTATATATGAGTATATTGACTTAGGAGTCAAATGAGAACATTTGATCATAGGTCATACTCATCGTTTAAGCACAAGTGGGGTTACCACTTTTACATAAAGCATTAGTGTGTTTACATCATTTGAAGATGCTTTAGCTCAATTCTTTAGAGTAAAGCTCCCCCTAGATGTGAGAACCCCTTTTAAAGGGTCAAACTAACCTTGGGTTGTCGTAGAAGACTTCATGTAGATGTTGAAGATGTGGATGCTCAATGTTGATGAAGATCATCAAGAGTTGGGAGCAATCCTTTGGATTCGGGCACTTTCAATACCTACATGGGTTAGTCCCACAAGGAACAAACAAGGATATCCATGGACATAGATTGAAGTACACAATTGATGATATCCATGAAAGCAATGATTACCTTGTCCCTTGGCTTACCAACAAGAGGGTTTGTGACTCCATGAACTAGTGCAAGATGTGGAAGTTGATTGCACAAGTTTTTGCCAAAATGAATGTGAGTGAAGTATGTTGGCGGAGTCACCCTCAAGAACTCTCTAGTTCTTCTTCTTCGGGATCCACATCATCTTGATGGGAATCCTTGGGGTTGTAGTTGAGCTTGACGAAGTAGAACTTGACGTTTCCTTGGGAACCCACTTGACCATGGCTTTAGGTGCTTCAATAAATGCATCAATCTCCTCTTGAAGCTTGTCCTTGCCTTTTAGCTTGTGGTCGTGTGGTGGAAGGTCATCTTGAGCTTGTTCCACATTGGAAGAAGTAGGATCATACTTCTCCTTTTGAGAAACAAACTTTGGAGTGGGATATTGACCTTCTTCCCATTCAACACCCTCGGCGTTGAACTTTCGCTCAAAACCAATTCCTTGATTCTTCCGGTGCCTTCCTTGCTTGCGAACAATTTCCTCAAAGTTCTTGCTTCCGGCAAGGCTCTTGTAGACACCTTTCTCTATAATCCCTTTCAATAAACTATTTTCTTGCTCAAGTGTAACTTGGCTTGAAACATTGTTAGTGGAATCAAGAGAACTACTAGAAGTAACAACATTAGATTTAGCATGGTTATTGTTACTACTAGATGAAGAATTTTTCTTATGCTTGTCATGCTTAGTTTTAATAGGTGGCAAGAAATTAGACAAGAGAAGTCGTTTGGCAAGATATGAAGAACTCTTCTTTCGAAGATCGTCATTGATTGCTTTTAGAAACTCATGTTCTTGCTCTAGATTGAGCTTCTCGAAGCGTAGCTTCTCATGAGATCTTAGGAGCTCTCTATGATCTTCTTGAGTTGTTTCATGAGCTAACTTAAGAGTGTTTAGTTCTTTAGTTAAATGCTCAATCTCCTTCATAGCATTGTCATTCGACTCTTCTCGACTATAAAGACTACTAGCATGTTCATCATTACTAGGCTCACTAGATTTGTCATGTAAAAGCTCATCTTCACCAAGCAAGTCATCCTCATCACTATCAAAGTCAATAAATTCAGGGTGTGATACCTTGGGGCCTTTAGCCATGAAGCATCTTCCAATTCCCTCATTTGGTGAATCAAACAAGTCATAGGAGTTGGAGTTGGAGGACACGAGAGCAAGACCGGCAACACCTTCATCTTGACTGTAGTCGGAGTTGGAGTGATAGCTTCTTTCGGAGTGATTGTCGGAGTCGGAGCCGGAGACCCATTCACCTACATGAGCTTGATGTTTTCTTCTTGTGTAGCTTCTTGATGACTTGTCTTTCCTCTCTGAATCCTTGCTTCTCCGAGAGGATCTTTGTTCATAACGATCATCTCTACTCCTTCTCTCTTTCCGAGGTGACTCTTCTCTTGAGCTTCTTCTTCTTGGAGATTCTTCTCTTCTCTTGTGGGGAGCCGAACACTCATTTGAGTAGTGTCCGGGTCTTCCACAATTGTAGCAGTTTCGATCACGACTAGAAGATCTCTTTTCATCATATGATCTAGACTTTGAGCTTCTTTCCTTGCTTCTACTCTTGTAGAATTTGTTGAAGTTCTTCACCATTAGGCTTATCTCTTCATTGGAAACTAGCTTGTCACTTGAGGTTGTGGGAGCATCAACTGTAGCTTTGTAAGCACCACTTGACTTTAAGTGTCATCTCATGAGCAACAATTCTTCCAATGACTTCGGTAGGCTTGAGATTCTTGTAGTTTGGCATCATTTGAATCAAAGTGCACACGGTGTCATACTTTCCATCCAAAGCTCTGAGAATCTTCTTGATGATGAATCGGTCGGTCATTTCTTCGCTTCCTAAGCCGGCAATCTCATTTGTGATGAGAGCAAGCCTAGAGTACATTTCAGCGACCCCTTCACCTTCCTTCATCTTGAACTTGTCAAGTTGACCTTGAAGAACATCTAGCTTTGATTCCTTCACGGACTCGGTACCTTCGTGCATTTCGACCAAAGTATCCCAAATCTCTTTTGCATTCTCAAGATGGCTGATTTTGTTGAACTCCTCGGGACACAAAGCATTGAAGAGAATGTCACAAGCTTGAGCATTGTTTTGCAACATCCGCAATTCATCCGCTGTAGCTTCACGATCCGGAACTTTTCCTTCCTCGAAGAATTCACCTTGCAAGCCAACACAAATAATGCCCCATGCAGCAGGGTTATGTCCGAGAATATGCATTTTCATTTTATGCTTCCAACTAGCAAAGTTTGAACCATCAAAGTAGGGACCTCTACGAAAATTACCCTCACTAGACGCCATACTCTCCTAGGTTGTGAAACCAAGCTTATGGAGTCCAATGCAATGGAAACCAATACAATGGAGACCAAAGCTCTGATACCACTTGTAGGATCGAAAGTATGTCTAGAGGGGGGGTGATTAGACTACTTGACAATATAAAAATTCAGCCTTTTGATAAAGACAAGTTTTGGCAAGTTCACAATGATGATCAAGTCAAGTATCACCCTACACATGCAATTCTAGAGTATAGGCAGCGGAAAGTAAATTGCACATGTAGTAAAGAGAGGTGGAGAAGAGCAAACGCAATTTGGAGACACGGAGATTTTTCTCGTGGTTCCGATAGGTGGTGCTATCGTCAATCCACGTTGATGGAGATTTCAACCCATGGAGGGTAGCAGCTGCGAGAGTCCACGGAGGGCTCCACCCACGAAGGGTCCACGAAGAAGCAACCTTGTCTATGCCATCATGGCATACGCCCACGAGGACTAGCCTTACTCGGGTAGATCTTCACAAGTAGGCGATCTCCTTGCCCTTACAAACTTCTTGGTTCAACTCCACATCTCGACGGAGGCTCCCAAGCGACACCTAACCAATCTAGGAGGCACCACCCTCCAAAAGGTAATAGATGGTGTTGATGATGATGAACTCCTTGCTCTTGTGCTTCAAATGATAATCTCCCCAACACTCAACTCTCCTCACCGATTTGGCTGTGGTGGAAGAAAGGATTGAGTGGAAAGCAACTTGGGAAGGCTAGAGATCAAGCTTCATATGGTGGGAGTGGAGCAACTTGATCTCAACACAAGGGTAGGTAGTTTTCTTCTCGAAATGTAAGGTAGGAGTGGTAGTTCTTTCGATGGCTCTCTCCACGAATGAAGAGGGGTGGAGGGTATTTATAGCCTCCACACAAAATCCAACCGTTGCACACATTTGACCAATCTCGGTCAGACCAAAGTTGACAACTCGGTGAGACCGAAAGTTCAAATCTTGTGAACGTTGGGATTTTCGGTGGGACCGAAAATACAATCTCGGTGAGTCCGATTCTTCCAAAGACTAGGGTTTGCCAATCTCGGTGGGACCGACTTCATCATCTCGGTGACACCGATTTGATGACGAAGATTCTGAAGCTTGGCAACACTAGTTTCGTGAGACCGAGTTCGAAATCGGAAAATCCGAAATTTCTAGGGTTTGGCTTTGTGGCTGAGGTGGTTCATCTCGGTGTGGCTGAGTTTAGGAAATCGGTGGGACCGAGATTACTTATGAGTGTATATTGGAATGAAAGATTGCTGATAGTTTGGGAGATGTATCACTAAGCACTTTGAGCAACCAGATCATTAACATAACCTCATCCCCTTTTAATAGTATTGGCTTTCCTATAGACTCAATGTGATCTTGGATCACTAAACCAAAAATGGAGTCTTGAGCTTTTGCCAATGCTTGCCTTAGCATTTTGAGGGATCCACTTCTTCAGTCATTGCCATTCCCATGTCACTGAACTTTCTGAAATGATTCTCAAGAAACTATTAGTTCAATGATATATATGTTGTTATTAATTACCAAAACCACCCGGGGATTAGTTGCACTTTCACAAGTTCATCTCCATAAGCATAATTCATATTGGCATCTTGGCCACAAGAATACCAAGCATCATCAAAAAGGGATATTTCAAACAAATTCAAGGGATCATAACAATCATCATAGCAATCATCATAGCAATCATCCTTCGGTAAGCACGAAGGGGAATTAAACAATGTATGAGTTGAAGAGTTACTCTCATTAGAAGGTGGGCACGGGTGATCAATTCGGTCTTCCTCCTTTTGTTCTTCGCTCTCCTCATCATCTTTTTCATCCAATGAGCTCACAGTTTCATCAATTTCTTCTTCCATAGCTTCCTGCAAAATATTGGTTTCTTCTTGGACAACGGAGACTTTCTCAATAAATGCATTAATATTGTAATTTCATAATTTTCATAGCAATATTTCAATATAGCATAACTTTCAGGCCTATAAACATCATCATCTAAAGATTCATACTTTTCAAAGAGAGATTCAATTTCATAAGCAGCCCTAAAAGCAACAAATTCTTCAATTTGTTCAACATCATAGTAATCATATATACCTTTATAATAAGAAGCTAAGGTTTCATTATCATTAAATTTGCATGAAAACGGAAGGTGTGGAGCCTTCATCCTAGAGCAACAAATAATATCATATCTCAAGCATAGATCCCGGGCATACCACTTCAACATTTGAATTTGATCCCATAATAGTTTCCCTTTTTGTGTCAAGCGATAATCCCTAAAGTATTCACGTTGATCCAATGTGTCTCCCATAACATAATTGAATGGGGTTTTCTCAGGATTATTAAAGTAGTACATAATATCTCGAACATAACGAGCATTGAGGGTTTTAGGAGGTTCCCCATCTCCATGAGTAGCAGATACACCTAATTTTTTTGGTATTTCGTGTTCCATATCCATAACTAAAGATACAGAACAACTAAGAACAGCAAATAAAAATTACTTAGTGATAAAGCAAACAAGCGCACACGAGAATATTCACCCCACGCTATGACTCCCCGGCAACGGCTCCAGAAAAAGGTCTTGATAAGCCGCAAGTATACGTGATAGTTGTAGCCTCTTTCGATAAGTAAGAGTGTCGAACCCAAAGAGGACCTAAAGGTAGAACAAATACTCTGTCCAATCCTATCTGCCACTGATACGACTCTATGCACGCTTGACGTTCGCTTTACCTAGAACAAGTATAAAACTAGAAGTACTTTGTAGGTGTTTGTTGGATAGGTTTGCAAGATAATAAAGAACGCGTAAATAAAAAGTTGGGCTTGTTTAGATAAAGCTGCAATAAAGTAAATATAGAGAGTGTGGAAAAGTGGTGGTAGGAGTTGTGGAATTGTTCCTAAGCAATTGACTACGTTACTAGACCGATAGCAAGTATTATGTGGGAGAGGCCACTGCTAGCATGTCATCCCTGACTTGGAATTCTATTCACTTATGATTGGAACTATTAGCAAGCTCCGCAACTACTAACGTTCATTAAGGTAAAACCCAACCATAGCATTAAGATATATATGTCCCCCTTCAACCCCGTATACATCAATTTCTATGCTAGGTTGAAGCTTCTGTCACTCTAGCCCTCCAATACATAGTCCTATCAACATACAACTAACCCTAGGGTGTGATCCATGCGCGCGCTCATATGATGGGCACCAAAGGACAGCAACATAACCACAAGCAAATTAAATCAATCATAGCAATTCATCAACCACCAATAGGACAACGAAAATCTACTCAGACATCATAGGATGGCAACACATCATTGGATAATAATATGAAGCATAAAGCACCATGTTCAAGTAGAGGGTACAGCGGGTTGCGGGAGAGTGGACCGCTGTAGATAGATGGGGGAAGGTGATGGAGATGTTGGTGAAGATGGTGGAGGTGTTGGTGAAGATCGCGGTGATGATGATGGCCCCCGGCGGCGTTCCGGCGCCACCGGAAGCAAGGGGGAGAGAGCCCCCCTTCTTCTTATTCTTCCTTTACCTCCTCCCTAGATGGGAGAAGGGTTTCCCCTCTGGTCCTTGGCTCCCATGGCGTGGGAGGGGCGAGAGCCCCTCCGAGATTGGATCTATCTCTTTGTTTCTGCGTTCTCAGATTCTGCCCCTTCACCGTTTCTTTTATATCTGGAGATCCGTAACTCCGATTGGGGTGAATCTTTCGCCCAGATCTTTCTCATAAAATTAGCTTTCTTGCGGCAAAAGAAGAGCGTCAACCACCTTACGGGGGGCCCAGGAGAGTCCAGGGCGCGCCTGCCTCCCTGGGGCACGCCCTCCTATCTCCTGGCCCCTCGGGCACCGTCTCGCGTTGATTTTACTTCCCAAAATTCACAAATATTCCAAAATAATTCTCCATCCGTTTTTATCCCGTTTGGACTCCGTTTGATATGGGGTTTCTGCGAAACATAAAACATGCAACAGAGAAGAACTGGCACTGGGCACTGGATCAATATGTTAGTCCCAAAAAATAGTATAAAAAGTTGCCAAAAGTATATGAAAGTTGAATAATATTGGCATGGAACAATCAAAAATTATAGATACGACGGAGACGTATCAGTCCCTTACGGAATAGCGAATAAACTAGGGTTTAAGCTTCTGTCACTCTCGTAACCCATCATCTAATAACTACTCACAATTGATAGTGCAATCTTGCTCTTAAAGAATATTTTTGATATTGATGACAAATCTACATATAGGGGACTAACCGTGTTTGCTAAGTATATACACAGGCCGTTGGTCCTCAGGTTTTTCTAGTGTGCATCATGATCACATCATATGAGATTTTACTCAAGCAAATTATCAATAAGGAAAGGAGCAAACAAAGACGAAGCATCGTGCTCTTTTATATTTCTTGAGTAATAGGAATCCCGCACGATTAAGAGGGGATCCGAGGTGTAGGTTCAAGGCTTGCTCACATTTTGTCTCACAAGTAATTTTTCACAAAGGACCAGAATCCCTAGCAAAACCCCTTAGCCAAAACCTACCACTTCTCCTAGCCGGATCATCCGAACGGCTCCCCAGATCATCCGGGCTAAACCCGGATCAACCGAACCCTGCTCCGGATCATTTGGGTAATGTGCGTTTCATCACAGAACACTGGTGGCTGAAGCCGGATCATCCGGGCGTTCATGCGGATCATCCAGGCTGTGCCCCGGATCGTCCGGATCCTGTCCCGGATCATTCGGGAAACCTTGCCCCTATTTTCACAGAACCCTGATGGATGTAGCCGGATCATCCGACCAGGCATCCGGATCATCCGGGATATGTCCAGATCGTCTGGGGTGGCCTCTGATCTGTCCGGGTTGCTCGCAGCTCTGCTGCTACCATCTGCATCCGGGCCTTCAGCCAGATTATCCGGACAATGTCTAGATCATCCGGGTGGTATCCCAGATCATCCGGGCTGGTCAACTTCTGTCCAAATGGCTCAATTCTGGGTGTGGTATAAATAGTCCCTTACCTCTTCGATATAAGGTTGAACACTTCACACAAACACGCCTCAATAACACCGGTGCTCCCTCTCTCTTGCTCATACACTAAATCCTAGATCCCGGCTTGATTCTTGAGAGTTTCGAAGAGTTGTTCCAATCAAAATAAAGATCTTATCCCTCTCCTTCTTGTGACCAAAGCAAATCGTGGTTTGAGAAAGTCTTGAGTTTTTCCCCTTGGATCTTGTTACTCTTGGAGGTTGGAGACTCCTAGGCGGTAGGAGTCATTCGGTGAGGAATCAACCATTGTGATTACCCCCGGAAAGTTTGTGAGGGTTTGGAGACCACCCCAAGGTCTACCACTAGTGGTTGAGAAACACCTTCGTGGTGTTGTCTCAAAGGGAGAATAGGGTGAGCCTTCGTGGCGTTGGTGTGCCTTCGTGGTAACATCCACCTCTCTAACGGTGACGTAGCTTCCCTCCAAGGAAGTGAACATCGACATACATCCTCGTCTCCCAGAGTTGTGGTTATTCCTAACCCTGACTCTCTACTTGTGGTTACTTGTCTCTTCGCACTTACTTCTATCATATTGTGCTTGCTTCCTTACATACTCGTGTTACTTGCTTAGCATGTAGTACTACACATGCAAATGTTAGGCTCACTCTCAAAATTGCTAAGTAATAATTAAAATTTGTAATTGTACCAATTGCCCCCGCCCTCTAGGTCCATCTTGATCCTTTCAATTGGTATCAGAGCCTCGTGCTCTATTCTTGTGGCTTAACCGCCCTAGAGCGAGATGAACCCCGATGGGACTCCCTTTGTTGTAGATCCGAAGAATAAAGGTGAGGCTTCTACTGAAGTCAAGTCCTTTACTTCTGAGGATCAGGAACGGGCCCTTG
The DNA here is from genome assembly GCA_021437245.1 of Aegilops speltoides. Taxonomy (NCBI): domain Eukaryota; kingdom Viridiplantae; phylum Streptophyta; class Magnoliopsida; order Poales; family Poaceae; genus Aegilops; species Aegilops speltoides. The sequence continues at coordinate 483,950,065 of CM038147.1, forward strand.
CTAAGCAAAAAGAGGAGAATGATGCTTCTCTTGAGGCCTTGGTCCAAATGAGATTAGCCACGTTGTCCACGGTGCTTGCACCACTCTCGGGTGGTGCGAATTCGAGGCTAATTGTGCCTACTCCGTCACTTGGTCAACAACCTCCTAGCAATGACCACTCTAGTGTTCCTTGGCTTTATGCAAGACCCCAGGTTGAGAAACCGAAATATAATCCTCGAGGAAAACCTCCTTTACTTGATGCCACTTCCGATTTTGCCTTGTGGAGAGTTGCTATGCAGGATCATCTTCGATATGGAAACGATGAGATGTTGGAGATCTTGGAGTATAGTTACCATGTGGTTGATCCAAAGAATCCTACACCAAGAGAAATTTATGACAAGAATCTCAATGACACTGCAACCATGTGTATAAGGAGAGGTATGGTTGAAAAGCAAAGGAGACCGTTCATACACATCACAAGTGCCAAGGAACTATGGGAAAGTATTATAAGATCCAAGATCGGTACCTCTGATATGTCTCCAACGTATCTACTTTTTCCAAACACGTTTGCCCTTGTTTTGGACTCTAACTTGCATGATTTGAATGAAACTAACATGGATTGACGTTATTTTCAGCAGAACTGGCGTGGTGTTGTTTATTGTGCAATAAACAAAAGTTCTCGGAATGACCTGAAAATCCACGGAGATAACTTTTGGAAAATATAAAAATACTAGCGAAATAATCAAGGCCAGGGGACCCACACCCTGTCCACGAGGGTGGGGGGCGCGCCCCCTTCCCCTGGGCACCCCCCTATCTCGTGGGCCCCCTGATGCTCCACCGACCTCAACTCCAACTCTATATATTCCGTCTCGCGGAGAAAAAAATCAAAGAGAAAGTTTCATCGCGTTTTACGATATAGAGCCACCGCCAAGCCCTAATCTCTCTCGGGAGGGTTGATCTGGAGTCCGTTCGGGGCTCCGAAGAGGGGGATTCGTCGTCGTCGTCATCATCAACTATCCTCCATCACCAATTTCATGATGCTCACCGCCGTGCGTGAGTAATTCCATCGTAGGCTTGCTGGACGATGATGGGTTGGATGAGATTTACCATGTAATCAAGTTAGTTTTGTTAGGGTTTGATCCCTAGTATCCACTATGTTCTGAGATTGATGTTGCTATGAATTTGCTATGCTTTATGCTTGTCACTAGGGCTCGAGTGCCATGATTTCAGATCTGAACCTATTATGTTTTCATGAATATATGTGAATTCTTGATCCTATCTTGCAAGTCTATAGTCACCTATTATGTGTTATGATCCGACAACCCCGAAGTAACAATAATCGGGATACTTCTCGGTGATGACCGTAGTTTGAGGAGTTCATGTATTCACTAAGTGCTAATGCTTTGGTCCGGTTCTCTATTAAAAGGAGGCCTTAATATCCCTTAGTTTCCATTAGGACCCCGCTGCCACGGGAGGGTAGGACAAAAGATGTCATGCAAGTTCTTTTCCATAAGCACGTATGACTATATTCGGAATACATGCCTACATTACATTGATGAACTGGAGCAAGTTCTGTGTCACCCTATATTCTAGCTATTACATGAGGAATCGCACCCGACATAATTATCCATCACTGATCCAATGCCTATGAGCTTTTCACATATTGTGCTTCGCTTATTTACTTTTCCATTGCTACCGTTACAACTACTACAAAATTGCTATCATTACTTTTGCTACTATTACCGTTACTATCATACTACTTTGCTACTAAATACTTTGCTGCAGATACTAAGTTATCCAGGTGTGGTTGAATTGACAACTCAACTGCTAATACTTGAGAATATTCTTTGGCCCCCCTTGTGTCGAATCAATAAATTTGGATTGAATACTCTACCCTCGAAAACTGTTGCGATCCCCTATACTTGTGGGTTATCAAGACTTATTTCTGGCGCCGTTGCTGGGGAGTATAGCTCTATTCTTTAAGTCACTTGGGATTTATATCTGCTGATCACTATGAAGAAATTGATAGACGCAAGAACTAAGATTTTTCCCTCAACTACGAGGGGATTTAAGGAACTGCCATCTAGCTCTGCACTAGATTCTCCTTCTGTTATGAGTAAGCTTGCAACGCCTAAACCTGCTACTGCTATGAATTCTGATATGTCGCATGTTATTGATGATGCCACTTCTGCTATGCATGATACTTATGATGAAACTACTTCTATGCTTGATACTACTTTGCCATTAGGTGAATTTCTTGATGAACAACTTGCTATGGTTAGAGAGAATGAAATTATTAATGATGATATTATTGATGATAGTGATGATGAAGGTTCTCCCCCTAAGTATGAATTGCCTGTTGTTCCTGAGGGTTATGTTATGGATGAAGAAACTGCTAGAGATCTTTTTGCTTGCAATGATAGATCTGATCTTAAGAAGTTACTAGTTAAACTTAAACAAAAAACTCTAAATGCTAGAATGAAATATGACCCTACTTTGCTACTTCACCTATCTTTGTTACTGATAAGGATTGTGAATTCTCTGTTGATCCTGAGATAATTACTTTGGTTGAATCTGATCCTTTTTATGGCTATGAATCTAAAACTGTTGTGGCACATCTTACCAAGTTAAATGATATAGCCACCCTGTTTACTAATGATGAGAAGTCTCGCTATTACTGTATCCTTAAGATATTTCTGTTCTCATTAAAGGGTGATGCTAAAACTTGGTTTAATTCTCTTGATCCAGGTTGTGTGCGTAGTCCCCAGGATATGATTTATTACTTCTCTGCTAAATATTTCCCTGCTCATAAGAAACAAGCTGCCTTATGGAAATATATAATTTTGTGCAAATCAAAGAAGAGAGTCTCCCACAAGCTTGGGGGAGGCTTCTCCGATTACTTAATGCTTTTCCTAATCATCCTCTTAAGAAAAATGAAATACTTGATATCTTTTATAATGGACTAACCGATGCTTCCAAGGACCACTTGGATAGTTGTGCTGGTTGTGTTTTCAGGGAAAGAACAGTCGACCAAGCTGAATTGTTATTAAATAATATGTTGACTAATGAAAATAATTGGACTCTTCCTGAGCCAATTGAGCCCTGAGCCTATTCCTAAACCCACTCCGAAGAAGAGGGGTGTTCTATTTCTCAGTCCTGAAGATATGCAGGAGGCAAAGAAATCTATGAAAGAAAAAGGTATTAAAGCTGAAGATGTTAAGAATTTACCTCCTATTGAAGAAATACATGGTCTTAATATACCGCCTATTGAAGGAACACATTGTCTTGATAACCCAACACAGGTAGTAAAGGTAAATTCTCTCTATAGATATGATAAAGTTGAAATCCCTTCTACTAAATTTCATAGCCAATGCTTAGATGAATTTGATGACTTTATTGATAGACAAGAAAGTTTTAATGCTTATGTTGGTCGGGAATTAAAGAGTAATGCCTTCATGATAAGATGCTTGAGTGATTTTATGGCTAGAGTTAAAGGTCAACTTAAACTCTTCAGCAAATATGCTTCTATGGTCACCACTCAAGCAGATCAAGTACTTAAAGCTCAAAGTGATTTGCTCGATGAATTAAATAATAAACATGATTTTGCGGTTAGAGTGGCTACTAGAACTGGTAGAATGACTCAGGAACCTTTGTACCCTGAAGGCCACCCTAAGAGAATTGAGCAAGATTCTCAGAGAAATAATGTAGATGCACCTAGTCCTTCTAAAAAGAAGAAAAAGAAAAATGATAGGACTTTGCATGCTTCTAGTGAACATGTTGTAGACACACCTGAGAATCCTAATGATATTTCTATTTCTGATGCTGAAACACAATCCGGTGATGAACATGAACCTAGTGATAATGTTAATGATAATGTTCATGTCGATGCTCAACCTAGCAATAATATGATGTAGAGATTGAACCTGCTGTTGATCTTGATAACCCACAATCAAAGAATGAATGTTATGATAAAAGAGATTTTGTTGATAGGAAGCACGGTAGAGAAAGAGAACCATGGGTTCAGAAACCCATGCCTTTTCCTCCTAAACTATCCAAGACAAAGGATGATGAGGATTTTGAGCGCTTTGCTGAAATGATTAGACCTATCTTCTTACGTATGCGCTTAACTAATATGCTTAAAGTAAACCCTTATGTTACATACATGAAGGATATCATTACAAATAAAAGAAAGATATCGGAAGCTGAAATTTCCACCATGCTTTCTAATTATACTTTTAAAGGTGGAATACCTAAGAAACTTGGAGATCTAGGGGTACCAACTATACCATGCTCCATTAAAAGAAACTATGTTAAAACTGCTTTATGTGATCTTGGAGCCGGTGTTAGTGTTATGCCTCTCTCTTTATATCGTAGACTTGAATTGAATAAGTTGACACCTACTAAAATATCTTTGAAAATGGTTGATAAATCAACTGCTATACCTGTCGGTATTTGTGAGGATGTGCCTGTTGTGGTTGCAAATCTCACTATCTTAACGGACTTTGTTATTCTTGATATTCCCAAGGACGATAGTATGTCAATTATCCTTGGTAGACCCTTTTTGAATACTGCAGGGGCTGTTATTGATTGCAACAAAGGCAATGCCACTTTTCATGTTAATGGTAATGAGCATACCATACACTTTCCGAGGAAACAACCTCAAATTCATAGCATCAATTCTATTGGAAAAATTCCAACTATCATTATTGGAGGTTTTGAATTTCCTCTTCCTACTGTCAAGAAAAAGTATGATATTCTTATTGTTGGGGATGTCCATATCCCCGTTGAGGTAACCTAGTGTTATTCGAAAATTCTCCGGTTCCATGTTATTAGGAATGAGTTTGTTAACAAGACTTAATCAACCTTGTTAGTGGATTCATTTTGATGATCATGAGATGGATGAAACTAGAAGGCACAACCTTCTGTACCCTCTTTTTACTTTGTGTTATTTAGAATAAATAAAGCAAAAATAGTATTATCTCTCTGTTTTCTGAATGATATGTGCAATAAAAAATATCCAGAAAATAAAAGTGCTCCAAATGTCCTGCAAATTTAGTATGATTTTAATGGAATATTTGAGGATTTTAGGCACTGAAAACATGGCAGGGGGGCAAGCACCTGACCACGAGGGTGGAGGGCACGCCCACTCCCCCTGGGCGCGCCCCCTGTCTCGTGGGCCCATGGTGGCCCCCCTCCACTTATTCCTGCACCCACACACTCCATCTTCCTCCCAAATAAAATCCCCATCCAGCTCAAGCACGAGTTCTAGCTCATTTTGCTGCGATTTTCAATCTCCTTGCTCAAAGCCCCATTCACAAAACTGCTTTGGGAGATTGTTGCTTGGTATGTGACTCCTCCATTGGTCCAAATAGTTTTTGTTCTAGTGCTTTATTCATTGCAATTTTTTGCTGCATAGGTGACCCTGTTCTTGAGCTTGCATGTCAAATTTATGAGGTCCCAAGTAATTCTAATGCATGATATAGGCTCTAGGCACTTGTGGGAGTAGTTGCTATCAATCTTGTTTGGTTTGATTCATTTTTATTTTGAAGTTACTAAAAAATTTAGAAATTTTTCAGAGGAAGAAATATGTCCAGGAAAATGTACCAAGGTGGTTCCTCAACAAAGAGAGGACCCAGGCGTGCTATGCGTGAGCAAGACGATGAACCACCAAGGGAAGCTGAGGTGCGGTCTTGTGAATGGTCGTCAGAAGAGTTCATGGTTAATGCAGGCGTCAAGGATGAATTTGACGCATATGTGCGTAATGCCGAGCTTGAGGACTTCATACAAGATAAGTGTCCTCAGTACTACCAATTGACTGATTCATTTGTGAGAAGGTTTAAATATACATCTTCGCATAATTCTCAGAATGTCCTGTTTGATATTTATGATCAATCTTATACCATGGACTTAGAAGATTCTACAACTGCTTGCAAACTCCCACGATGGGGTAATGTTAATGAACCCCACAAATCTGAATATAAAGACTTTCTTGCTAGTATCACTGTGGGAGAATCTAGGGATATAGCACAAGCTACCATAGGGAGCATTCATTTTCCTGCTATACATTATTTTGCTCTCTTCATTGATAGATGCATTAATGGTAAAGATGAAGCATGTCACATGTGTGTCCCTAATCTTTGTGTCCTCAAGAGTGATGTATTAGGTAATAAAGATTACAACTTGGGGGCAATAGTTGCACGTAGGTTGCATAATAATGGTATATTTGGAGATTTATTTGGGGGAATTTATGCGACCCGTGTTGCTAATTATCTTGGTATATCCCCACGTGAGGGTGATATTGAGTTGCGTGCCGCTTATTTAGATTTTGATGCTATGGTCAGGCACCGTTTTCTTGTGAGGAATGAACAATTCCTCCAGTATCGATTAATCTTTGACAGACATCGCGCTGTCCATGTTACTCTCCCTGCTCCTTCCCTTTTTGATTACCAGGAAAAACAAAGATATGTTGTTACCACGGAGGAGGCAGCAGAACACGAGAGGAGAGTGGAGGCAGCTCGCCAACATGCCGCAGCTCAGGAGGCATTAGCTGCTGCATCTCAGTACGACCCCGGTTATAACTTCGGATATCAGCCAGGTTATCCTTGGCATTAGACCGACTTAGGCCAAAAGCCTAAGCTTGGGGGAGTATGTATTTCTCACCGACTTTACATTCATGTTCATACACTATTCTAGTTGTCGGTGCTCATACTCTTCCATTGTATTATCCATTCTAGTCTAATTTATTTTTCTAGCTTTCTTCTTGTGTGTTTGATAAACCTTAAGAAAAACCAAAAAATAGTTAGTTTAATTTCCATGCTTAGAGTAGTAATTAAAATGAAAACCCAAAAGATTTCTCATTCTTCTTTTGCTTGTTGGGAGCTTTCCCGTGTAAATAGTTTTATTTCTTTTCTTTCCTTTGGGGGTCAAGAGTAGAAGACCATAATGAAAATGTTTATTGGCTCTCATATGCATTATTATTGATTTAACTTAGAGCCCATATTACTTGTCTTCTCTCTTGAATTGAATGCTTGCAGATTCCAGCTTAGTCCAATGCACGTGCACTATTATTATTATACACACCGTTCGGTCGTGCAAATGAAAGGCAATAATGATGATATATGATGGACTGATTGAGACGAGAAAGCTGGTATGAACTTGACCTCTTTTGTTTTTGTAAATATGATGAGTTCATCGTTCATGATTCAGCCTATTATGAGTAAACATGTTTGCAATGACATTTAGAGATTATAGTTGCTTGTGCCATGCTTAATTAGCTAGGAGCTTATAATGGTTTACCTTGCGTGCCAACATGATATTAAAATGGTTATGATGTGGTATGATGGGATGGTGTCCTCCTTTGAATGATTCGAGTGACTTGACTTGGCACATGTTCACGCATGTAGTTGAAACAAATCAACATAGCCTTCACGATATTTATGTTCATGGTGGACTATATCCTACTCATGCTTGCACTCGGTGTTGATTAATTTTAATGCATGTTCATGACTATTGTCGCTCTCTCAGTTGGTCGCTTCCCAGTCTTTTGCTAGCCTTCACCTGTACTAAGCGGGCATACTGCTTGTGCATCCAAACTCCATAAACCCCAAAGTTATTCCATATGAGTCCACCATACCTTCCTATATGTGGTATCTACCTGCTGTTCCAAGTAAATTTGTATGTGCCAAACTCCAAACCTTCAAATGAAATTATGTTTTGTATGCTTGAGCAGCTCATGTTTCAACTAGGGATGTCTGTATCTTCCATGCTAGGTGGTTTATTCTCAAGGGGAGTGGACTCCGCTCCTCATTCACGAGAAAATGGTTGGTAACCGGGATGACCAGTCCCATGATCAAAAAGATCAAAGCAAATCAAAATAATTAAAACAAAACTCCCCAAGACTATTGTTGGTATGGACGGTACCCTGTTGTTTCGGATGGCCATGGAGTGTGCTTGTTGGTGGTGGGAGAGTATAAACTTTACCATTCTGTTTGGGAACCGCCTATAATGTGTGTAGCATGGAAGATATCGCCATCTCATAGTTGTTGCGTTGACAGTGAAAGTATGCCGCTCAAAATGTTATTCATCTCTATTTTAAAATCGAGCTCTGGCACCTCTACAAATCCCTGCTTCCCTCTGCGATGGGCCTATCTATTTACTTTTATGTTGAGTCATCACCCTCTTATTAAAAAGCACCCGCTGGAGAGCACGCTGTCATTTGCATTCATTACTATTAATTTATATTGGGTATGACTTGACTGGATCTCTTTTACCATGAATTACAATGTTTAGTCAGTCCTTCATCTTTAAAGGTGCTCTGCATTTATGTTTTGCGGTCTCAGAAAGGACTAGCGAGATACCATCTTGTTATATCATATTATGATTGTTTTGAGAAAGTGTTGTCATCCAAGATTTATTATTATTGCTCGCTAGTTGATTATGCCATTGATATGAGTAAACATGAGACCTAAGTGTTATTGTGAATATGGTTAGTTTATAATCTTTGCTGAAAACTTGAATGCTGGCTTTACATATTTACAACAACAAGAGCAAACAGAGTTTGTAAAAGTTTTTCTTTATCGCTTTCAGTTTATCAACTGAATTGCTTGAGGACAAGCAAAGGTTTAAGCTTGGGGGAGTTGATACGTATCCAACGTATCTACTTTTACAAACACTTTTGCCCTTGTTTTTGACTCTAACTTGCATGATTTGAATGAAACTAACCTGGACTAACGCTGTTTTCAGCAGAATTGCTGTGGTGTTGATTATTGTGCAAAAAACAAAAGTTCTTGGAATGACCTGAAAATCCATGGAGATAACTTTTGGAAAATATAAAAAATACTGGGGAAAGAATCAAGGATAGGGGGCCCACACCGTGTCCACGAGGGTGCGGGGCGCGCCCCCTCCCCCTGGGCGCGCCCCCTGTCTCGTGGGCCCCCTGATGCTCCACCGACCTCAACTCCAACTCTATATATTCCGTTCCTTGGAGAAAAAAATCAGAGAGAAAGTTTCATCATGTTTTACGGTACGGAGCCGCCGCCAAGCCCTAATCTCTCTCGGGAGGGCTGATCTGGAGTCCGTTTGGGGCTCCGGAGAGAGGTATTCGTCGCCGTCGTCATCATCAACCATCCTCCATCACCAATTTCATGATGCCGTGCGTGAGTAATTCCATCGTAGGCTTGCTGGACGGTGATGGGTTGGATGAGATTTACCATGTAATAAAGTTAGTTTTGTTAGGGTTTGATCCCTAGTATCCACTATGTTCTGAGATTGATGTTGCTATGACTTTGCTATACTTAATGCTTGTCACTAGGGCCCGAGTGCCATGATTTCAGATCTGAACCTATTATGTTTTCATGAATATATGTGAGTTCTTGATCCTATCTTGCAAGTCTATAGTCACCTATTATGTGTTATGATCCGACAACCCCGAAGTGACAATAATCGGGATACTTCTTGGTGATGGCTGTAGTTTGAGGAGTTCATGTATTCACTAAGTGCTAATGTTTTGGTCCGGTTCTCTATTAAAAGGAGGCCTTAATATCCCTTAGTTGCCACTAGGACCCCGCTGCCACGGGAGGGTAGGACAAAAGATGTCATGCAAGTTCTTTTCCATAAGCACGTATGACTATATTTGGAATACATGCCTACATTACATTGATGAACTTGAGCTAGTTCTGTGTCACCCTATGTTATAGCTATTACATGAGGAATCGCATCCGACATAATTATCCATCACTGGTCCAATGCCTACGAGATTTTCACATATTGTGCTTCACTTATTTACTTTTCCGTTGCTACTATTACAACTACTACAAAACTGCTATCATTACTTTTGCTACTGTTACCATTACTATCATACTACTTTGCTACTAAATACTTTACTGCAGATACTAAGTTATCTAGGTGTGGTTGAATTGACAACTCAACTGCTAATACTTGAGAATATTCTGTGGCTCCCCTTGTGTCGAATCAATAAATTTGGGTTGAATACTCTACCCTCGAAAACTGTTGCGATCCCCTATACTTGTGGGTTATCAACCTCCACCCTCCGGAGTGCTCAATATGAAATTGCCAAGGGGCAATTGCAAAACTTTTGTATGGAGAAAGGTGAAACTCCCAATCAACTCCTTGAGCGTCTCATGACTCTCACCGCTGATATTGAGTCGTGTGAGTGTGACAAGACACAAGATGGATTCAACATGACTAAGCGATTCCTTGTGGATAAGTTGCTTCATGCTCTTGCCCCATATCACCATCAAATGGTGTGGGACATAAGACAACACCATGCCTTCAAGGAAATGACTACAGATGACATCATATCCACCTTCCAACTATTTGGAGAGTCAAAGGCAAATGCCACAAAACATCTTGCCATGCATGGTACTCCAACATCAAAGATCAATCTTGCATTGAAGTCCAAGCATGTATGTGAAGATGAGAAAAGTGAAGAACAAGAAGAAGATGATGATGATGATGATGAAGATGGTGATGAGATTGAATCCGATGAGGGCCCTTCATATGAAGACATGGCTCTCTTTGTCAAGAAGTTTAGCGCGGGAAAATTCAAGGGAATATTTCAAAAGAAGAAAGTAAGAAAATGCTACAACTGTGAAGAAACCAACCACTTCTCCAACGAGTGCCCTTATGAGAAGAGAGAGGAAAAACGAAGGTTTCCCAAGACCTTTCCCAAGAAAAAGTTGCCATATCCTTTGAACTCCAAGCTCAAGATAAGAGATGGGAAAGCAATGGTTGCTCAAGAAGAATCCGATCCGGATGATGTTAGTGGTGTTGCCGGAGTTGATCAAGATTCTCAAAACACTTTGAGGTTAGTTAACAAGAGTGGTGATGTGGTCACCTACAACTACATGAAAGACTACAAGGGTAACGCTCACAAGTGCCTAATGGCAAAGGCCGTGGTAGAAGATGGAGAGGACCAAAGCTCTCCTGACAAGGTCAAGGTAACTCCACGATCAAATCCTCCTCTTTTCACTCCTTCTACTCTTAGTGATGAGTATCTTGATGCGGAGGATAGTTATGAGGATGATGATCTAGATGATCCTATGCTTGCTAAACTTAATAAGTTCATGTGCTCCCTCAAAGGAAAGAAGCTCACTATGTTTCATATGCTTACGGAGATGGTGAGTAAGCACACCATCACCATTAAGGAACTTGAAACCCTCATCACCGAGGAAAAGGAAAATTGTGAAATCCTTGAGCGGAAAGTCCAATATGAGGAAGCACGAAATGATGAACTATGCTTCAAAATTGGTGCAAACATTGATGTTCATACTAAAGATCTTGCCTCCTTGAAAAAGGCTATTGACTCTTGCGAAGAGTTGATGAATGATAAAAGTAAGCTTGTGAAGTCTCATGCTTCTCTCTCTAAGGATTGTGAGCTTCTATCTGTGTCCCTCAAGACCAAGGAAGAAGAGCTCACCCTTCCTACAAAGTGTTTTGAGACGCTCAAACTTACTTATCTTGAAACTCTAGCCAAGGCTTACTCTTCTCCTATTATCAATGTTGATGCTTGTACTACTAACTCTAGTAGTGATCTAGCATCTATTCTTGAGGAAAATCGCTTTCTCAAGGCTCAAATCGAGAAAGGTCTCATGACATGTGCTCAAGGGCAAAAGAACCTAATAAGACCCTTGTGACTAACTTGAGAGGTCCCATTGCAAACTGGATGCCTCTAACCAAGTCATAATTGTGTGGAGTAAAATGGGTGATTGATAGTGGATGTACCAATCATATGACCGGAGATAGCAAATTGCTCTATGATTTCATGGAATCTATCCAACCATTCATGAACATTATGTTTGGTGGAGGTTCAAAAGGACAAGTACTCGGGTTGGGCAAGGTGGCTATCACAAATGACATGTCTCTTTCAAATGTCATGCTTGTCCAATCCCTTAAATACCATTTGCTTTTTCTGCTCGCCAATTGGCTTCTGTTGGTTATGGTACACTCTTTGGACTAACGGATGTGAAAGTCTTTAAGAGAGATACTCTTGAAGTGGCCTTTCTTGGAGAGTTGGATGGCAACCTTTACACGGTTGATTTCTAGAAAGAGAGCACATTCCATGCAACTTGTCTAATGGCCAAGGCCGACAAGGCGTGTCTATGGAATCGCCGGCTAGCCCATGTCGGCATGAGAAATCTTCAAGATCTCTTAAAAGGGAATCACATCCTTGGACTAACCAATGTCTCTTTTGAGAAAGATCGTGTGTGTAGTGCATGCATAGCCGGGAAGCAACATCAATCAAAGCACCCACCCAAGAACATTGTATCTATTTCAAGGCCCCTGGAGCTCCTTCATGTGGATCTTTTTGGGCCTCCTTCATGGGATAGTCTTGGTGGGAAAAAGTATGGACTTGTCATTGTTGATGATTACTCAACATATACATGGGTGTTTTTCCTCAAGTCCAAGGAAGAGACGAAGATCACCTTCATTGATTTTGCCAAGCAAGTACAACGCAAGTTTGACAAAGAAATCTTGGCAATAAGAAGTGACAATGGCTCTGAGTTCAAGAACTATACCTTGGAAGAATTCCTTACTGATGAAGGGATTGAGCATCAATATTCAGCTCCATACACTCCTCAGCAAAATGGTGTAGCTGAAAGGAAGAACCATACACTTGTAGAGATGGCAAGGTCCATGTTGGATGAATACAAGTCACCACATAGTTTTTGGGCCGAAGCTATCAACACTGCATGCCATGCATCAAACCAGCTCTTCCTCCGCACTATATTGGAAAAGACTCCATATGAGCTCCTAACTGGGAACAAGCCAAATGTCAAGTACTTTCGTGTATTTGGGTGCAAATGTTTCATCCTCAACAAAAGAGAACGGTTAGGAAAATTTCAATCCAAAACAATTGAGGGCATATTTGTTGGCTATGGATCAAACTCTCACGCCTATAGACTCTACAACAAATCCAATGGATGTGTTGTAGAAACTTGTGACGTGGTGTTTGATGAATTTAATGGCTCCCATGTGGAGCAAGTTGATCTAAGTGATGTAGGTGAAGAAGATTCCTCTCAAGATATTTTGACCATGGATATTGGTGCACTTCTTCCAATGGAACAAGAACCTCATGATGATGAAGAAGAAGATGGAAGTTTAACACATCATCAAACTACTTCAACACCCATACCACCACAAACTCCTATTGTTCAACTGATGCCCTTAGTCCAAGTACAAGAAGATGATCAAGTTCCTCTTCATGATAATCTTCAAGAACAAGATCATCATCAAGGGCAAGAACAAGATAGTCCAATCATTGATGATGAACCTCAACAAATGCAATACGAATAAGAAGATCTTCTACCACGCATTAATGATCCATATGTTGAGGACGTGGATGATGGACATGAAGTTGAACCTCGAGAAACTCTAACCTCCATCATGCCTCGAGTCGCTGGTCGTGTTGATGTTGACAAAATTTTCACCGGCATATCGAAAGGTAGAGTCACTCGTAAACATTTGACAAACTTTTGTGCTCACTTCTCGTTTCTGTCTAGTGTTGAGCCCCTCAAGGTACAAGATGCATTGATGGACAACGATTGGCTCGTTGCTATGCAAGAAGAGTTGAACAGTTTTGAACGCAACCAAGTGTGGTCATTAGTCAAGACGCCACCTACCGAGCACAAAGTCATTGGAACAAAATGGATTTTCAAGAACAAGTAAGATGAGAATGGTGTAATCATCTGTAACAAGGCAAGGTTAGTGGCACAAGGGTACTCACAAGTTGAAGGTTTGGACTTTTGTGAGACCTTTGCCCCCGTTGCCCATCTTGAATCCATTCGCATCTTACTTGCTTATGCCGCTTTCAATGGTTTTACTTTAGATCAAATGGATGTGAACAGTGCTTTTCTTAACGTTCCTCTACAAGAAGAAGTATATGTGTCACAACCACCTGGGTTCATTGATCCCGATCACAAAGACTATGTGTATAAACTTCATAAGGCTTTGTATGGCCTCAAACAAGCACCTCATGCTTGGTATGATCATTTTAAGAAGTTTTTACTCGATGATGGTTTTGTGAGAGGGGTGATCGATCCCACTCTTTTTACTAAGAGGGACAAGGGTGATTTGATCTTATGCCAAATCTATGTAGATGATATCATTTTTGGTTCTCCTAACATTCATTTGTGCAAGAAGTTTGCGGCTTCAATGACCAAGAATTTTGAAATGTCACTCAATGCGGATTTGAAGTTCTTTCTCGGATTTCAAATTCAACAATTTCAAGAAGGAATTTTCTTGTCTCAAGCAAAATACCTCAAGGATATCCTAGAGAAGTTCGGCAAGACTGATGCTAGTCCATGTAAGACACCCATGCCAACCAATATTGTACTCACTAAAGACACCGCTCATCTAAATACCGCTCTATGATTGGCTCATTGCTTTATCTTTGTGCATCTAGACCACACATCATGTTTAGTCTATGCATGTGTGCTAGATTTCAAGCTTCCCCTAGGGAAAGTCATCATAAGGCGGTTAAGCATATTCTTAGATACCTTGTTGACACCCCAAAGTTGGGTCTATGGTACCCCAAGGATGCTAAGTTTGATCTCATTGGGTACATGGATGCAGATTGGGCTAGAGACAAAGTGGATCGTAAGTCCACCTCCGGTGCATGTCAATTTCTTGGTCGCTCTTTGGTAAGTTAGTCCTCGAAGAAACAAAATTGTGTTGCTCTCTCCACCGCTGAAGCTGAATACATTGCAACCGCCAGTTGTGCAACTCAATTACTATGGATGAGGCAAACTTTGAAGGATTACGGTATCACCTATAGACATGTGCATCTTCTATGTGATAATGAAAGTGCCATCAATATTGCTGAGAACCCCAAAGATCATACCCGCACCAAGCACATTGATATTAGGTATCATTTCTTGAGAGATCATGTGGAAAAAGGTGACATTGATATTGATCATGTTGGGACAGATATGCAACTTGCAGACTTTTTCACCAAGCCATTGGATGAAGCAAGGTTTTGTCAACTTAGGCATGAACTTGGTATCTTGGAGCTTGACAACATTATGTGAAATCTAGTACCCATGCATGCATTTTCATAATGTTTTGCCTTGATGTAGGCATATTCTTAGTGGGAGACACTCAATTCATGAGTACTCTCACCCTACATAATGCATAAATAGAACCAACACTCTCAAAGTCACTATGACACTTATTTTGTGTCCATAGTACTTTAAAATGATGGAGTAGTAATTATGGGTCCAAAGTTCAATTGGTATCCCAAGTTATGTATACTCAAACATGGTGACTTAGCCTACAAATCTTTTTAGTGTTTATATGGGTTTGTGATATGTTTGTGACTTAGGCTACTTATATATACGTCATCACCACATCACTCTTCAAACATCAGTACTGGCTCTCAGCACTCTGGCTGGCCGGATCATCTGGATGTGTCGTGGGAAACGAACACCTATGGGGCAGGGCCCCTTTTCGGTCCGGCAGGGAGCGGAGGACGCACGAAGAGCGGATCGAGGCGGAGCACGCGAGCGATTTTTACCCAGTTTCGGAGCTCTCCGGAGAGATAATACTCCTACTGCTGCTTTGTGATTGTATTCTGTTCTTGCTCGAGAGCGTGAGAGTGGTGTAGTTTCGAATGAGTCGAACCTCCCCTAGGTTGCACATGGGCCTCCTTTTATAGGCTAAAGGGGTCACCGACAGGTGGCAACGCAGGCAAGGGTACAAATGTAAAAAGGGTGGTTGGTACAACTGCTATCTACAGTGCACCCTACCTAACTCTGACGGCAGGGGACAAGAGCATTTAATGCCCGTCCGCATCGCCTAAACAGTGCAGAAAAGCGACCGTTAGGGGCGCCACCGCTTGCCACAATGGCCTTCTCGTCATCTCCACTTGCCACCGGCACCGCTTGGCTGCCTGACTTCCCGCCACGTCGCTGGAATGGTCTCAGGGCGACACGTCGATGGGTGCGCTGGAGCGTGGGCACAGAGTGGTGGCTTCGCCGCGGCATGCGCCTTGCCGCGGTCGTTGTCTTGTCGCACCCGAAAGCTTGTCGCTCGTCGGGTCTTGCCGGGACGCGCGGCGCGTCGCGGCAAGTTCTTTGAAGTGCCTTGGTTGGCCTTCCCGGCAAGCTCCTCTTGCCGGGGCCTTATCCTTCCCGGCAAGCTCCTCTTGCCGGAGTCTTGTCTTCTTAGTTAAGACACTTTGTTCTTGAATGGCATCAATAGGAGCTACGGAGGATCTTGGCGGACACCCGGCAAGCCTTGCCGCGGGACGCTGCGACTGCCCGTGCACAAGTTCGGGATACTATGGTACCCCTACTTTAGTACACCGACAAGATGTCCATCCGGACGTCCGGGTTGTGCTCCCCTATCTGCCCGGATATCCGGGCCCATACCCGGTCATCTGGACCTGTCCGGATCATCCGGGGCTACGTCCGGACATCCGGGTGGGTCTTCGCCCTGCCAAATAAAATATCGGGCCGTGTGGGCACAGGGGGTTATTCCCCTGTTTTCGCCCCCACGACCCCATCCTCTCACCCTCGCCGCCGCCGGCTGCTCGTCGGGCCGCCCCGCCTGTTCGGCCAGCCAACTGGCCAGATCTTGCCACCACGTGCCGCCGTCGCCTCGATCTGCTCCCTCCTCGCACCGTTTTCCCTGGGCCGATTGGATCCTCTTCAATCTCGCCCTCTATCCCCAACTCCGCCATGGTGGTCGGTCGTGGTGGTACTGGCTGGAGCTTCAAGTTGACGTCCTCGGGCCCCTCTCATGGTATCTCATCTGCTTCTCTCCTTTCTTTCCTCTATTACTCATCTAGGTTCCGTTATTAATCTAGTTGGCCCCCTCTCTTTCCAATGCATGTGCGCAGAACCACATCACCAAGCATCGACGAACTCCGAGGAAGTTGCTCGTCCACTCAAGAAAGCGTCGGGTCGTGCTCGTCCGTCCTATGCCGGGCAGGACGACCCTGACTATGTGGCCGAACTCCATGAGGAAGAGCTCGTGCCGGTTCGCCCCACGACCAAAGCAAAGAAGAAGAAAGTGGTTTATGCCTCAAGCTCGCAATCTGCCGCACCTAATGGTCTCATCTTGTCCATGGCCAACCCCACCAAGTGTGTCCATCGTACTATAAACTATCAGTCCATGGACCCCTCTGAGTATGCTGCTTTAAGGAGTGATCTCAACCAATTTTCCGCCCCGGCCAATGCAACTGATCCTCGGTTTCGCACCTTGGTTCAACAGGACATCTATCAATCAGTCATTGCTCATCTAGGGTTCTCTCCTCAGCATTGTGTGAACTTGGATTACATTGAGAAAAGTCTAACCAAGTTTGATGGTGTGTTAGAGAAGATTGAGGGCATGGGGCTGCGTCATGTTGTGTCTCTTCACTGTGATTGGAATGAGGCTGCCATTCGGCAATTCTATGCCACGTGTTTCTTCCATCCAGATCGTTCTATCACTTGGATGACTCACCATTCTCAGTTCACCATCTCTTTTGAGGAGTTTGCTGCTGCCTTGGGCATGCCTGGATCTGAGGCCTCTCTTTTTCGGATCCATGAGGTGAACCCCAAGTTTGAGGCTATGCCCGTCAGTGCTTGTAGTTGTCTCGCCATACCCACCTCTCAACTATCCACACTGCAGCAAAGCAAGGAGCTTAATGATATCAGTATCTTCCGTCTCAATTACCGGTGGCTTTTTCAGTGTATCCTAAACTCCATTGCTCCCAAGAAAGGTGATCGTGGGATGGTTCGGGCCTACAACATTGATTTGATGTACTACTCACGGAAGGCTCCCACCCGTCCCATTGACATGGCAGATTTCCTTTAGCATGAGATTTGCATGGCTAGTTGTCTGAAGGTTCATACTCTTCCACATGCTCCTTTCATTCAGACCGTCATTGACTCTGTCTTCACTTGCCCCATCAACAAGACCACCATTCACTCCATGTGGACTCCGCGGGATGAGACTTCTAGGGGCAAGGCTCCTGCTCCTTCGTGTGGTGAGAGCTCTTCTTGCCACACCAAACCTTTCGTCAAGCCGTTTGACCGCCTTGCTCGCTTTATTGGGAAGTCCCATAAGTCTATCTTTAACACCTGCCGCTACACCACTACTCACATTGCTACCGACGAGGTTCACCGTATCTCTGAGGCGAATGCTCTTAGGGCTCGTCTCCATGCGCATACTGGCGGTCCTGTCGAGCCTGATGAGCCTATTCCTGATCAGCTTGCTCTTCCGGAGGTCGACTTTCCTACTGCCGCTGATTTTCCCGAGTTCTTCCTTGCATCTGTTGATCTGAGTGATGGTGATGATGAGGAGGAGGAGGAGGATGCTGAGTGATCCTCCTACTTTCTCGACCGTCTTTCCCTTTTTCGGTACTTGCTATCAAGGGGGAGATGTAATTCTTAGGAGGAGTATGTCTGTGTGTTTGCTATGCTTATCGAGCTCTAGTTAAGTGGACTCGTTATTATTATTGTAATGGTACTTTTGTCATGTGTTATGATACCTTGTATGATTTTATGAGTTATGAGTCTATGCTACCATGCAAGTGCTTAAGTATGTTGTCTTAATTCGTTGCTTATCATTGCTTATATTGATTTTAATGGTGTATGTCTACACTACTGTTACAACATTATATTCTGAATGAGGGCATCCACTCCATATGTGCATGTTTTTGTATTTTTATCACTATATTCCATGCATACATTAAGGGGGAGCTCTCCCTAAAACACATCCCTATACATGCATTAAAGGGGAGCTCTTCCTAAAACACATACTAGACTACTTTCCCAGAATTATTTGCATCACATTTCACTTGTTGAGTGCTATATGTAGTTTGTCATCAACTACCAAAAAGGGGGGAGATTGAAAGTGCAATCTTTCTCTTAAAGAATATTTTTGATATTGATGACAAATCTACATATACGGGACTAACTGTGTTTTCTAAGTATATACACAGGCCGTCAGTCCTCTGGTTTTTCTAATGTGCATCATGATCACATCATATGAGATTTTACTCAAGCAAATTATCAATAAGGAAAGGAGCAAACAAAGAAGAAGCATCGTGCTCTTTTATATATCTTGAGTAATAGGAATCCCGCACTATTAAGAGGGGATCCGAGGTGTAGGTTCAATGCTTGCTCACATTTTGTCTCACAAGTAATTTTTCACAAAGGACCAAAATCCCTAGCAAAACCCCTTAGCCAAAACCTACCACTTCTCCTAGCCGGATCATCCGGACGGCTCCCCAGATCATCCGGGCTAAACCCGGATCAACCGGACCCTACTCCGGATCATCTAGGTAATGTGCGGTTTCATCACAGAACGCTGGTGGCTGAAGCTGGATCATCTGGACGTTCATCCGGATTGTGCCCCGGATCGTCCGGATCCTGTCCCGGATCATCCCGGAAACCTTGACCCTATTTTCATAGAACCCTGATGGTTGTAGCCAGATCATCCGGCCAGGCATCCGGATCATCCGGGATATGTCCGGATCGTCAGGGGTGGCCTCCGGTCTGTCCGGGCTGCTCGCAGCTCTGCTGCTACCATCGGCATCCGGGCCTTCAGCCAGATTATCCGGACAATGTCTAGATCATCTGGGTGGTATCCCAGATCATCCAGGCTGGTTAACTTCTGTCCAAACGGCTCAATTCCGGGTGTGGTATAATTAGTCCCTTACCTCTTCGAGATAAGGTTGAGCACTTCACACAAACACGCCTCAAGAACACCAGTGTTCCCTCACTCTTGCTCATACACTAAATCCTAGATCCCGACTTGATTCTTGAGAGTTTCGAAGAGTTGTTCTAATCAAAAGAAAGATCTTCTCCCTCTCCTTCTTGTGACCAAAGCAAATCGTGGTTTGAGCAAGTCTTGAGTTTTCCCCCTTGGATCTTGTTACTCTTGGAGGTTGGAGACTCCTAGGCGGTAGGAGTCATTCAGTGAGGAATCAACCATTGTGATTACCCCCGGAAAGTTTGTGAGGGTTTGGAGACCACCCCAAGGTCTATCACTAGTGGTTGAGAAACACCTTCATGGTGTTGTCTCAAAGGGAGAATAGGGTGAGCCTTCATGGCGTTTGTATGCCTTCGTGGTAACATCCACCTCTCTAACAGTGACGTAGATTCCCTCCAAGGAAGTGAACATCGGCATACATCCTCGTCTCCCAGAGTTGTGGTTATTCCTAACCCTAACTCTCTACTTGTGGTTGCTTGTCTCTTCGCACTTACTTATATCATATTGTGCTTGCTTCCTTACATACTCGTGTTACTTGCTTAGCACTTAGTACTACACTTGCAATTGTTAGGCTCACTCTCATATTCCGCATTATTGCCTAAAATTGCTAAGTAATAATTAAAATTTGTAATTGTACCTATTCACCCCCCCCCCTCTAGGTCCATCTCGATCCTTTCAACAATGCATTCCCTTAGGCCCTAATAAGGTGAAGTGCCATGTAGTCAACGTTCACATGGCACCACTAAGGGAATCACAACATACATATCATCAAAATATCGAACACATATCAAGTTCACATGATTACTTGCAACAAGATTTCTCTCGTGACCTCAAGAACAAAATTAACTACTCACAAATAATAATCATGCTCAGAGGGGTATTAAATAGCATAATGGATCTGAACATATAATCTTCCCCCAAATAAACCATATAGTAATCAACTACAAGATGTAATCAACACTACTAGTCACCCACAAGTACCAATCTAAGGTTCCAATACAAACATTGAACACAAGAGATGAGCTAGGGTTTCAGAGGAGATGATGCTATTGAAGATGTTGATGGAGATTGCCCCAAAGATGGGAGAGTTGTTGGTGATGATGATGACAATGATTTCCCCCTCCGGGAGGGAAGTTCCCCCGACGAAATCGCTCTGCTGGAGGGCAAAAGTGCTCCTACCGAAGTTCCGCCTCAAGACGGCGGCGCTTCGTCCTGAAAGTCCTCTCCTCATTTTTTCTAGGTAAAAATGACTTATATACCAGAAGATGGGCACTAGAGGTGGGCCGAGGAGGGCACACCCCACTAGGGCGCGCCTGGGGGCCCTGGCACACCCAGGTGGGTTGTGCCCACCTGGTGGGCCCCCTCTGGTAGTTATTTTCTCCAATAATTCTTATATATTCCATAAAAAATCTCCGGAAGTTTCAGCTCATTTGGAGATGTGCAGAATAGGTAACTCTGGCATAGCTTTTTCAGTCCATAATTCCAGCTACCGGCATTCTCCCTCTTTGTGTGAACCTTGCATATTATGAGAGAAAAGGCATTAGATTTACTCCATAAAGCATTATTTTGCATTAAAACATTATAAATAAACAGTAGGAAAACATGATGCAAAATGGATGTACCAACTCCCCCAAGCTTAGACCGCTTGTCCTCATGCTTAGAGAGAGAGAGGTGTCGATAAAAACAAAAGACGGACATAGAAGCATCATGTACATTATTATAACAGCAACAAACTTTATTATAGAACTTTTATCATAAACTTTGAGCATAAAATTTTATCATATAACTGCCCATGAGCAATTAATAATTCATCACAACATCGAAGTATAAAGCATAAACTCTATTGAAAACTAACAAACTATGTTCTCAGCCAACTTTGCAACTACAATTCATCATCTTTTTAGGAAGGGTCATGTATTGGAGCCTTTTTGGCAAGTCCACATACTCAACCATCATATAGTCTTCTATGATTGCTAACACTCACCGCATACCCATGAGCAAAAAGTTTCAACCAGACACATAGGAAGATAGGAGCTTATAGTTTTGCCTACCAACGCATTCACCTCAAGGGTGATGTCCACAATAATAACTCATGCCCACTTATATCCAACTAGATATATGTGCCTAGATCTTTCCTCACCACATGGTGCTTGCCAAAAGAGAAAATAAAAAGGAATAGAGATAAATATTTTGACTCTTGCATAAAAGTAAATACATAAAAGTAAAAGATATGCCCTTCGTAGAGGGAAGCAGAGGTTGCCATGCACTTTTTGGTTGTATACTCAATCTCTTAGTGCAAAAGAACATCATGTTATATTGCCCTTGTGATAGCAACTTTTATTATGCAGTCTATCGCCTTTATTATTTTGCCATCACAAGTTCGTACAACGCTCAATTTTTCTCTTACACTAAATGATCTAACACATTTAGAAGCAATTTTTATTGCCTTTTTGCACCAATGACAACTTACTTGAAGGATCTTACTCAATCCATAGGTAGGTATGGTGGACTCTCAAAAGAAGATTTGGGTTTAAGGGTTTTTGGATGCACAAGTAGTATCTCTACTTAGTGCGGAATTTTTGGCTAGCAAAGATAGGGGCAAGCACCACATGTTAAAGGATCTATGACAATATAACTTCTATGTGAATATAAACAAGCATAAATCAGTACGTTGTCTTCCTTGTCCAACGTCAACAATTTTGACATATAATATTTTGGTAGGGGCTCACAATCATAAAAGATGTCCAAGATAGTGTATTTGCATGTGAATCTTCTCTTCCCTTATTAATTCTTTCGTGAATTGCATCATTGACCAATGCTATGTTTGTCAACCTCCAATAAATTTTACCACTTATACTTTTCCTTATGTGATGTCATTACTTACCATAAGATTAGCATATGATCTTTTTCATTTATTTCATTTCTTTTTTATTGGAACATGAAAGTAAAGAAACAAAACTCAACCTACTCTTTATAATATATCTCGCACACGATTACATCAAAAGATCACTAAGCAAGCACTCGAAAAGAAAGGATCGAACTAAAATTTTATTTAACTAAATCAAACGAAACTAAAGATTGAACTAAAATAGATGAAAGCAAAGATAGTGGTGGTGATACAATACCGGGACACCTCCCCCAAGCTTGGCACGAGCCAAGGGGAGTGCCCATACCCGATACTCAAGTCTCCTTTGGTGATGAAGAAGGTGGTGGCGGTGATGAGGTAGTGGGTTTGTCCTTCTCTTTCTCCATCTTACGTCGGAGGGTAAAATTATCCATCCTTAACTCATTGTTATCCGTCTCAAGTTTTATTATCCTCTTGCATAATGCCTCCATACTTTCTTGCTTGAAACGAGGAGGGGTGGCTCATCTTGATCTTCTTCATCGGTGAACCATATATAGGGATAGGTGTCCTTGAAGATATTTTTATCTAAAGGCTGATAAGATACTGCGCAATCCTCCTCGGAATCTTGAGATGACATATTTTCAGATCTGTCAGAAAAGCAACGAGACAGAAGAACAGAAGATTTCTCCGTGATATGGTGGTCAATAGTTTGGGGGTATATAAAGATTTTTTATCTTGGGAAACAAGCAAATGGGAGAAAACGGAGTCCGGAAGGTACCCGAGGTGGGCACAACCCACCTGGGCGCGCCTGGCAAGCCAAGCGCGCCCTGGTGTCTTGTGCCCACCAGGGTTACCTTCCTGGTTGTTTCTTATTTTCCTAACTTTTAATATATTCCAAAACTGACAGAAAATATTTTTGCGGATTTTCAGAGTCCGTTTACTTACCGTATCACGTACCTCCTCTTTTTCGTTTATTCTGAAGTGTTCCGGAAGGTTTGTTTTATGTGTTGTTCCAGTGTCATAGCTTGGATAATATTGCTTTCAATATCAATGCGTGCACCTAAGATGTAATGTTTTATTCTTTACCCGTTGACAACCTTCGTGTTGGTATCTTCGACATTATTTATTTTAATAGCTCCAGAACGATAAACCTCGTTGATGATATATGGTCCTTCCCAATTAGAGAGAAGCTTTCCTGCAAAGAATCTGAAACAAGAGTTATACAAAAGAACATATTCACAAACTTTAAATTCCCGCTTTTGGATTCTTTTGTCATTCCATCTTTTAATCTTTTCTTTAAATAGCTTGGCATTTTCATAGGCTTGGGTTCTCCATTCATCTAGTGAGCTAATATCAAATAGCCTCTTTTCACCGGCAAGTTTGAAATCATAGTTGAGTTCTTTAATTGCCCAATATGATTTATGTTCTAACTCAAGAGGCAAATGACAAGCTTCTCCATAAACCATTTTATAGGGAGACATACCCATAGGATTTTTATATGCCTTTTTATAGGCCCAAAGTGCATCATCAAATTTCTTAGACCAATTCTTTCGGGGCCTATAAACAGTTTTTTGTAATATTAGCTTTATTTCTCTATTGCTAAGTTCAACTTGACCACTAGATTGAGGATGATAGGGTAATGCAATTATATGGTTAACATCATACTTAGCAAGCATTTTACAGAAAGCACCATGAATAAAGTGTGAACCACCATCAGTCATTAAATGTCTAGGGACTCCAAACCTTGGGAAAATGTAGGACCTTGAAGTATGTCTAGAGGGGGGGTGATTAGACTACTTGACCAATAAAAACTTAACCTTTTCCCAATTTTAGAGTTTGGCAGATTTTAGCTACTTTAGGACAAGTCAAGCAATCATCACACTATTCAAGCAAGCATGCAAACAGTATATAGGCAGCGGAAATTAAAGCATACAACTTGCAAGAAAGTAAAGGGAAGGGTTTGGAGGATTCAAACGCAATTGGAGACACGGATGTTTTTGGCTTGGTTCCGATAGGTGGTGCTATCGTACATCCACGTTGATGGAGACTTCAACCCACGAAGGGTAGCAGTTGCTTGCATGAGTCCACGGAGGCTCCACCCACGAAGGGTCCACGAAGAAGCAACCTTTTCTATCCCACCATGGCCGTCGCCCACGAAGGACTTGCCTCACTAGCGGTAGATCTTCACGAAGTAGGCGATCTCCTTGCCCTTACAAACTCCTTGGTTCAACTCCACAATCTTGTCGGAGGCTCCCAAGTGACACCTAGCCAATCTAGGAGACACCACTCTCCAAGAAGTAACAAATGGTGCGTTGATGATGAACTCCTTGCTCTTGTGCTTCAAATGATAGTCTCCCCAACACTCAACTCTCTCTCATAGGTTTTGGATCTGGTGGAAAGAAGATTTGAGTGGAAAGCAACTTGGGGAAGGCTAGAGATCAAGATTTATATGGTAGGAATGGAATATCTTGGTCTCAACACATGAGTAGGTGGTTCTCTCTCAGAAATGGTAAGTTGGAAGTGTAGGTTCGTTCTGATGGCTCTCTCCATGAATGAAGAGGAGGTGGAGGGGTATATGTAGCCTCCACACAAAATCTAACCGTTACACACAATTTACCAAACTCGGTGGGACCGAATCGTTAAACTCGGTCAGACCGATTTAGTAAACCTAGTGACCGTTAGTGATTTTCGGTGGGACTGACATGCATCTCGGTGAGACCGATTCGGTTAGGGTTAGGGCATAACGTAATCTCGGTAAGACCGATTACACAAACTCGGTGAGACTGATTTGGTAATAAGCTTTCCAGAGAGTTGGTCAGGTAAACTCGGTGGGACCGATTTGCTCTTTTCGGTGAGACCGAAATGTTACAAAAAGGAAACAGAAAGTTTACATTGCAATCTCGGTGGGACCGATCGCTCACTTCGGTTAGACCGAAACATTACGAAGGGAAACAGAGAGATTACCATCCCATCTCGGTGAGACCGAGATCCCTATCGGTAAGACCGATTTGCTTAGGGTTTGTGGCAGTGGCTATGACTTTTGGAATTGGTGGCGCCGGATAGGAAGAATTGGTGTGACTGATTTTGGCTTTGGGTTTAAGTCATTTGTGGATGTGGGAAAGTAGCTGAGGGTTTTGGAGCATAGCACTAAGCACATGAAGCAAGAGGCTCATTAAGCAACACCTCATCCCTTCTTGATAGTATTGGCTTTTCCTATAGACTCAATGTGATCTTGGATCACTAAAATATAAAATGAAGAGTCTTGAGCTTTTGAGCTTGTGCCAATCCTTTGTCCTTAGTATTTTGAGGGATCCACTTTCATCATCCATGCCATGCCATTCATTGAGCTTTCCTGAAATAATAGTCTTGGAATAGCATTAGCTCAATGAGCTATATGTTGTTATGAATTACCAAAACCACCTAGGGATAGTTGCACTTTCAATCTCCCCCTTTTTGGTAATTGATGACAACATATAGATCAAAGCTTCGACAAATGATAATAAGATTGAATAACATCGTTGCTTTGAGAAGTATGTGATAAGCAAGAGCTCCCCCTAAATTTGTGCATGGGTTAAGATTTGCTTTGGACTGCAAATGCACAATGAATTAGGCTCATGGGTTACTCTTCCATGTCACATACATCTTGGTGGAGCACTCAAAATAATAAACATTGAATACATGCACTCATCACCAAGCAAAGTGAATGATCACATAAGATAGATAAGATAATATCATCAAACATGCATAAGTGTAGCTTATGATCAAACACATGATCATCAATGTCTCACAAGCAATCAAAAGCAAACAAGTTTTAAACCACCAAATAAAGCAAGAGAGAACAAAAGCAACACTCTCTCTCTCTCGAAGCCTATGATCTATACATTTTTCTCCCCCTTTGGCAACAAGTTACCAAAAATTTCATAGAAAATGCATAGTGCTAGATCGACTCTCAAGCTTGATCTTCTGGTGGTGGTGTCCTGATAACTCCAAGGACGAAGGCTTCAGTTGAAGTAGAGGGTGCTGGAGTGGATGCTGGAGCTGGTTGCACTAGAACTGAAGGGGCAGTAGCTGGTGCTGAAGTTGTTGCTCTATGTCTATCACTGGCACTGCAACTGACCTCTGGGCTCTGGGCACTCTGGCAAACACATTTGTGGTAGTCTTGCCCTGCCTCTCCTGCATATCATCTTGCAGCTGCTCCATAACTGATTGTATCTCAGTTACTTTAACATCAAGGTCATGGAATTTGAGTTCCATGATTCTCTCCAGGCTCTCCTGATTCTGAGTGAGGGTGACCAGTCCCTTCTCAATCCTTAGTGTAGATGCTATCAAGTAACCAAGCTGCTCCTGCTTGTTCTTCAAGAAATATTCATATGCCTCCTCTTGAGTTGGCATCCTGGCAGCCTTCTCCTTCTTTGTCTTCTCCTTCTTCTCTTGAGCTTGAACTGATGTTGGATCATTCTCATTCATGACAACCTCATTGTCCTCAAAATCTGGATAAAATGGAAAGTGTTCCTTATCCAACTGATATTTCCATGTGCCCATCTTTGAGTTTATCAACTCCTGAATCTGAGGGGCATATCCACAGCTCCTCTTCTGATCTGTTGCGGTCCTCTTAATGGTTTCAATCATTAGGCTCATGACTTTAAACTTTTGTGGCACATCAAACACATGCAACATGTTGATGGCATGCCCTCTGATCATGTTATGGTCACCAGACTTGGGCAATAGAGTGTGCCTCAGAATTCAATTGATTGTTGGCAACCCTGACAGCAGAAAATGAACTGATCCAAACTTGTGAGTCTCAATTGCCTTGTCTGGGATCTCCTTGTACATGTGAGCCATGGAATTGTGATCCATCTTCTTATTTGCATAGATATCCAGGTCATCCTCATTTTCCTTTGGGGCATTGGTGTTCTCTTGGCAGGAACTTTCTTGTTGAGGCCTGACTTGGTATTCTTTGTTGAGCCATATTCCTTCTTGAGCACTACTTTCTCGGAGGTAGCCTCATCTACTTCAGCTTTATAGTCCTCATCCTCTGAGTCTGAAGTTCTCTTCCTCCTTTGCCTGGTAGCAGCCTTAGGCAAATTTCTTGGAGTGCTTCTGCTCCCTTCATCTATACTTGAGGGACTAGTGCCTTCACTCAAGTCCATCTGCTCTTCTGACCTGTTCTGGCTGTCACTCTGGTCTGACATGCTACAAAAGCTGACTGCTGACCCTGTGAAGAGTTGTAGATGAGATAGAATAGATGAGCATCACAAAATGCAGAGATTTTTGCAAAACAATGATTCAAAAATTCAGTTTTAGTTTTCCACACAAAGCATTTCGGATCAACCGATTTTCAAACTCAGTGATACCGAAGCAGTTTTGGAACCTAAACTGATGATCTTGGTTGGACCGAGTCACAATTTGGTGGCACCGAGACTGCTAGGGTTTCATAAAGTCCTCAAATCGGTCGCACCGATTAGTAATTCTCGGTCAGACCGAGAGTCACTAGTGCAATGGCATAAGCCAAATCGGTGAGACCGAGTTTTTCAACTCGGTGGGTCCGAGATGGTTTCGGCGGAAACCTAACCCTAAAACTTTGAATCTCATCTAATCTACGGACTATATTGAGTGGATAGGATTGTTTCAATCGTGGCAAGATTCAATAAGAGTACAATGTGCTAGGAATCAGATGTGGATAGCACAAAGATCGAGTCCATACCCTAGCTTGGCGGTGGACTCGCTACGGCGGCAACGGCGGGGGCGAAATCCGTTGACGGTGGCGGAGACCAGCGACAGGAGGCTGCTGGCGACAAGGAGACAATCCGGAGACCTTCGATGGCAGAGCGAGCTATTGCGCGAGCGAAAGGTTTCGGAGAATTTTCCAAAATTTTGCCCGTGACTATATATAGCCCGACCCTGTCGGTGTGACCGAGTGGAACAACTCGGTGGCACCGAGATGCATAACGTATGCATTCTGACAAATCGGTGTGACCGAAAAGTTCAAATCGGTTGCACCGAGATTGAAAACTCAGATCAACTTAATGATCTCGGTAGGACCGAAATGGAGGAATCGGTCAGACCGAGAGTCACAAAGTGGTTTTGGAAGTTTAAGTCTATGATGAATCGGGGACTCCAAGTGCTCCTCACACAGAGTGGTTCGAATCTGACTTGATCAAATTTTGTGATGTAGCATGAATAGAGTTTGAGACAAGAAAAGCATAGATAGCTAGAGAAAGTTCTTAGGCATTCTTGTCCATCCACTTGGCAAAAAGAAAAGAAACCAAACAATCAAAACAACAAGTGGATGTCCTTGAATGAGTAAAAAATGCACCAACATGCTCACACAAGAAAATGGCAAATGAAATATGTGGCAAAGCATGCACAACCAATTCTAGCATCTATCAAACAATTGGCGATGACTAGGTCATCTATATATGAGTATATTGACTTAGGAGTCAAATGAGAACATTTGATCATAGGCCATACTCATCGTTTAAGCTCAAGTGGGGTTACCACTTTTACATAATGCATTGATGTGTTCACACCATTAGAGTTGCTTTGACTCAATTCTTAGAGTTAAGCCCCCCTAGATGTGAGATCCCCCCTTAGAGGGATGAACTAACCTTGGGTTTTATCGATGATGACTTCATGTAGGTGTTGAAGATGTGGATGCTCAACGTTGATGTAGATCATTTGGAGCAATCCTTTGGAGTGAGTTGCACTTTCAACTTACCTACATGGGTTAGTCCCACAAGGAACAAACAAGAATATCCATAGACATAGAGTGATGCACACACAAGATGATGTCCATGAAATCATTAGGTTACCTTGTCCCTTGTCTTACCAACATGAGGGTTTGTGACTCCTTGAACTAGTGCAAGATGTGGAAGTTGATTGCACTTGTTCTTGCCATAATGATATGAGTGAAGAATGTTGGCGGAGTCACCCTCAAGAACTCTCTAGTTCTTCTTCTTCGGAATCCACATCATCTTGATGGGAATCCTTGGAGTTGTAGTTGTACTTGATGAAGTAGAACTTGACATAGTCTTGGGAACCCACTTGAACGAGGCTTTAGGTGCTTCTTCAAATGCATCAATCTCTTCTTGAAGCTTGTCCTTGCCTTTGTTCTCGTGGTCTTGTGGTGGAAGATCATCTTGAGCTTGTGTTCCCTTGAAGGAAGTAGGATCATACTTCTCTTGTTGAGGAACAAACTTCGTCTTGGGGTATTGATCTTCTTCCCACTCAACTCCATTGGCATTGAACTTTCGTTCAAAACCAACACCTTGATTCTTCCGGTGCCTTCATTGCTTGCGTACAATTTCCTCAAATTGCTTACTCCCGACAAGGCTCTTGTAAACACCTTTCTCTATAATTCCCTTCAATAAGCTATTTTCTTGCTCAAGTGTAACTTGGCTAAGAGAATCATTAGTGGAATCAAGAGAACTACTAGAAGCAACAATATTAGACTTGACATTATTATTGTTACTACTAGAGGAAGTATCTTTCTTGTACTTGTTACTAGACTTGACTTGAGGCATGTAAGTAGATAAGACTAAACGCTTGGCAATGTAAGAAGAACTTTTCTTGCGAAGATCATCATTGATTGCTTTTAAGAACTCATGCTCTTGCTCAAGATTGAGCTTTTCAAAGCGTAACTTCTCATGAGCCCTTAAAAGTTCTCGATGATCTTCGAAGATAGTTTCATGAGCCAACTTAAGAGTGTTTAGTTCTTTAGTTAGAAGCTCAATCTTCTCCTTATCATTGTCATTCGTTTTATCTTGATTAGCATGATTAATTGACGTTTCATAATAGTATTCATCACTAGAGTTGTCAACAAGTAAATCATCATCCACAAGCAAGTCATCTTCATCACTATTGAAATCAACATACTCAGGATGTGTTACCTTTGGACCTTTGGCCATGAAGCATCTTCCAATTCCTTCATTTGGTGAATCAAATATGTCGAGGAGTTGGTTGACACAAGTGCTAGACCGCAACACCTTCATCTTGAGTATATTCGGAGTCGGAGTGATAGCTTCTCTCGGAGTGATTGTCGGAGTCGGAGCCGGATACCCATTCACCAACATGAGCTTGATGTCTTCGTTTTGTGTAGCTCATTGATGACTTGTCCTTCCTTTCCGAATCCTTGCTTCTCCGTGAGGGTCTTCGTTCATAACGATCATCTCTACTCCTCCTCTCTCTTGCTGGTGATTCTTCTCTTTTGCTTCTTCTTCTTGGAGAATCTTCTCTTCTTTTGTAGGGTGCCGTACACTCATTGGAATAGTGTCGGAGTCTCCCACAATTGTAGCAATTGCGCTTTCGACTAGAAGATCTTTTGTCATTGTAAGACCTTGACTTGGAGCTTCTTTCTTTGCTTCTACTCTTGTAGAATTTGTTGAAGTTCTTCACCATTAAGCTCAATTCTTCATTGAAGGTTTGTTTCTCACTTGATGATGTGGGGGCTTCACTTGAGGCTTTGTAAGCACCACTTGACTTGTTGTGAAGTTCCTCCTTATCCTTGAGTGACATCTCATGAGCAACAATTCTTCCAATGACTTCTGTTGGCTTGAGATCTTTGTAGTTTGGCATCATTTGAATCAATGTGCACACGGTATCATACTTTCCATCCAATGCTCTTAGAATCTTCTTGATGATGAATTTGTCGGTCATCTCTTCACTCCCTAAGCCGGCAATCTCATTTGTGATAAGAGCAAGCCTAGAGTACATTTCAGTGACACCTTCACCATCCTTCATTTTGAACTTGTCAAGCTGACTTTGGAGCACATCCAACTTGGATTCCTTGACGGATTCGGTACCTTCATGCATATCAATCAAAGTATCCCAAATTTCCTTTGCATTCTCAAGACGGCTGATTTTGTTGAATTCTTCGGGGCACAATCCGTTGAAGATGATATCGCAAGCTTGAGCGTTGTATTGCAGCATCTTCAATTCTTCCGCATTAGCTTGACGGTTCGGTTCTCTCCCATCGAAAAATTCACCTTGCAAGCCAATACAAATAATTGCCCAAATGGCGGGGTTATGTCCAAGAATATGCATTTTCATCTTATGCTTCCAACTAGCAAAATTAGTACCATCAAAGTAAGGACCTCTACGGTGATAATTTCCCTCGCTAGACGCCATACTCTCCTAGGTTGTGAAACCAAGGCTATGACCACCAAAAGCTATGGAAATCAAAGAAAATGGAGACCAAAGCTATGATACCACTTGTAGGACCTTGAAGTATGTCTAGAGGGGGGGTGATTAGACTACTTGACCAATAAAAACTTAACCTTTTCCCAATTTTAGAGTTTGGCAGATTTTAGCTACTTTAGGACAAGTCAAGCAATCATCACACTATTCAAGCAAGCATGCAAAGAGTATATAGGCAGTGGAAATTAAAGCATGCAACTTGCAAGAAAGTAAAGGGAAGGGTTTGGAGGATTCAAACGCAATTGGAGACACGGATGTTTTTGGCTTGGTTCCGATAGGTGGTGCTATCGTACATCCACGTTGATGGAGACTTCAACCCACGAAGGGTAACGGCTGCGCGAGTCCACAGAGGGCTCCACCCACAAAGGGTCCACGAAGAAGCAACCTTGTCTATCCCACCATGGTCGTCGCCCACGAAGGACTTGCCTCACTAGCGGTAGATCTTCACGAAGTAGGCGATCTCCTTGCCCTTACAAACTCCTTGGTTCAACTCCACAATCTTGTCGGAGGCTCCCAAGTGACACCTAGCCAATCTAGGAGACACCACTCTCCAAGAAGTAACAAATGGTGTGTTGATGATGAACTCCTTGCTCTTGTGCTCCAAATGATAGTATCCCCAACACTCAACTCTCTCTCATAGGTTTTGAATCTGGTGGAAAGAAGATTTGAGTGGAAAGCAACTTGGGGAAGGCTAGAGATCAAGATTCATATGGTAGGAATGGAATATCTTGGTCTCAACACATGAGTAGGTGGTTCTCTCTCAGAAATGGTAAGTTGGAAGTGTAGGTTCGTTCTGATGGCTCTCTCCATGAATGAAGAGGAGGTGGAGGGGTATATATAGCCTCCACACAAAATCTAACCATTACACACAATTTACCAAACTCGGTGGGACCGAATCGTTAAACTCGGTCAGACCGATTTAGTAAACCTAGTGACCGTTAGTGATTTTCGGTGGATCTCGGTGAGACCGATTCGGTTAGGGTTAGGGCATAACGTAATCTCGGTAAGACCGATTACACAAACTCGGTGAGACCGATTTGGTAATAAGCTTTCCAGAGAGTTGGTCAGGTAAATTCGGTGGGACCGATTTGCTCTTTTCGGTGAGACCGAAATGTTACAAAAAGGAAACAGAGAGTTTACATTGCAATCTCGATGGGACCGATAGCTCACTTTGGTTAGACCGAAACGTCACGCAGGGAAACAGAGAGATTACGATCCCATCTCGGTGAGACCGAGATCCCTATCGGTAAGACCGATTTGCTTAGGGTTTGTGGTAGTGGCTATGACTTTTGGAATCGGTGGCGCCGGATAGGAAGAATAGGTGTGACCGATTTTGGCTTTTGGTTTAAGTCATTTGTGGATGTGGGAAAGTAGCTGAGGGTTTTGGAGCATATCACTAAGCACATGAAGCAAGAGGCTCATTAAGCAACACCTCATCCCTTCTTGATAGTATTGGCTTTTCCTATAGACTCAATGTGATCTTGGATCACTAAAATATAAAATGAAGAGTCTTGAGCTTTTGAGCTTGAGCCAATCCTTTGTCCTTAGTATTTTGAGGGATCCACTTTCATCATCCATGCCATGCCATTCATTGAGCTTTCCTAAAATAATAGTCTTGGAATAGCATTAGCTCAATGAGCTATATGTTGGTATGAATTACCAAAACCACCTAGGGATAGTTGCACTTTCAGAAAATAACTTCTTTAAGCATTTTAATGGAAGTATTGTGATCAGCACTACTAGTTGGAATAGCTTCTACCCACTTAGTAACATAATCAACAGCAACCAAAATATGTGTATACCCATTAGAGGAAGGAAAAGGTCCCATATAATGAAAACCCCAAACATCAAATGGTTCAACAACAAGTGAATAATTCATAGGCATTTCTTGATGCTTACCGAGATTACCAATTCTTTGGCATTCATCACAAGATAAAACAAACTTACGGGTATCCTTGAAGAGAGTAGGCCAATAAAAACCATATTGTAATACCTTGTGAGCAATTATATCTCCCGCATGATGCCCTCCATAAGCTTCGGAGTGACATTTCCATAGGATTTGTTCTTGTTCATGCTCAGGTACACAACGTCTAATAATACCATCTACTCCTTCTTTGTAAATATGTGGGTCATCCCAAAAGTAATGTCTTAAATCATAGAAGAATTTATTCTTTTGTTGATATGTAAAGCTAGGTGGAATATATTTAGCAACAATATAATTAGCATAGTCAGCATACCAAGTGGTGTTATGAGAAACATTTATTGCAGCTAACTGCTCATCAGGAAAGCTATCATTAATAGGTTGTGGGTCATCAAGAATATTCTCTAACCTAGATAAGTTATCGACTACATGGTTCTCAGCTCCTTTCCTATCAGTAATATGTAAATTGAATTCTTGTAGTAGAGGAACCCACCTAATGAGTCTAGGTTTAGCATCTTTCTTTTCCATAAGATATTTAACAGCAACATGATCGACGTGAACAATAACTTTAGAATCGACAATGTAAGATCTGAATTTTTCACAAGCAAACACAACCGCTAAAAATTCATTTTCAGTAGTAGCATAATTTCTTTGGGCACTGTCTAGAGTTTTGCTAGCATAATGTATTACATTTATTTTTTTATCAACTCTTTGTCCGAGAACAACACCAACAGCATAATCAGTAGCATCACACATGATCTCAAAAGGCAAGTTCCAATCAGGTGGTTGAACAATAGGTGCAGAAATTACAGCTTTCTTAAGTGTTTCAAAGGCTTCTACACAATCATCATCAAAAACAAATGGAACATCCTTTTGTAAAAGATTTGTAAGATGCCTAGAAATTTTAGAGAAGTATTTAATAGATCTCCTATAGAAACCAGCTTGACCGAAAAACTACAAATACCTTTAATATCTCTAGGACATGGCATTTTGTCAATTGCATCAACTTTAGCTTTATCCACCTCAATACCTTGTTCAGAAATTTTATGCCCCAAGACAATACCTTCATTAACCATAAAGTGGCACTTCTCCCAATTCAAGATAAGATTAGTTTGCTCACATCTCTGCAAAACTCGATCAAGGTTGTTTAAGCAGTCATCAAAAGAAGTTCCGTAAATGGAAAAGTCATCCATGAAAACCTCAACAATCTTTTCACAAAAATCAGAGAATATAGTAGTCATACATCGTTGAAAGGTAGCAGGTGCATTGCATAAACCAAAAGGCATACGTCTATAAGCATAAGTTCCAAAAGGACAAGTGAAGGTGGTTTTCTCTTGATCAGGCTGTGAAACAGGTATTTGAGAAAAACTAGAATATCCATCAAGAAAACAAAAGTGTGTGTGTGCTTAGATAGTATTTCTAACATTTGATCAATAAAAGGAAAAGGGTAATGATCTTTTCTAGTTGCTTTATTTAATTTTCTAAAATCAATTACCGTTCTATAGCTAGTAACAATTCTTTGTGGAATGAGTTCATCCTTATCATTAGGAACAACAGTAATACCTCCCTTCTTAGGGACACAATGAACATGACTTGCCCATCTACTATTAGCTATGGGATAAATTATACCTGCCTCCAGAAGCTTTAATATTTCAGTTCTTACCACTCCTTTCATCTTAGGATTTAAACATCGTTGATGATCAACAATGGGTTTAGTATCTGGTTCCATATTAATCTTGTGCTGACAGAGAGTCGGACTAATGCCCTTAAGATCATCAACAGTATATCCAATAGCAACTCGGTGCTTCTTCAGAATTTTCAATAATCTTTCTTCATGTTCTGAAAGGTTAGCACTAATAATAATAGGATATATATTTTTCTCATCAAGATAAGCATATTTGAAAGTGTCAGGTAATTGTTTTAATTCAAACACATGATCGCCTTTAGGTGGAGGTGGACCTCCTAGAGTTTCAATAGGCAAATTGTGTTTAAGCAGAGGTCGTTGTTCAAAGAATATTCTATCTATTTCATTCCTTTCATGCATATGCATATCATTTTCATGGTCTAGCAAATATTGTTCTAGTGGATCAGTAGGAGGCACGACAATAGAAGCAAGACCAATTATTTCATCCTTACTATGCAGTTCTTTCTTATGATGTTTTCTACTAAACTTAGAAAAATTAAACTCATGAGATTTATCACCAAAACTAACACCGACGGTTTGTTTCTTGCAATCTATTTTAGCATTAACGGTGTTCAAGAAAGGCCTACCAAAGATAATGGGACAAAAGTCATCTTGTGGGGAACCAATAACTAGAAAATCAGTAGGATATTTTATTTTCTCACACAAGACTTCACCATCTCTAACAATCCCAAGTGGTTTGATGATGTCTCTATTAGCAAGCTTAATAGTAACATCTATGTCTTCAATTTCAGCGGGTGCTATGTCATTCATAATTTCTTGATATAAGGTCAAAGGAATAGCACTCACACTAGCACCTAAATCACATAAACCATGATAATAGTGATCTCCTATTTTAACTGAGACAACATGCATGCCAACAACGGGTCTATGTTTATCTTTTTCATCAGGTTTAGCAATTCTAGCAGCTTCATCACGGAAGTAAATAATATGCCCATCAATATTTTCTACCAGGAGATCTTTAACCATAACAACACCAGGTTCTACTTTGATTTGTTCAGCAGGTTTAGGTGCTCTTATATAGCTTTTATTGACCACGGTTGAAACATTAGCATGTTCCTTTATCCTAACAGGAAAAGGTGGTTTTTCAATATAAGTTGTAGGCACAACTGGATCAACATTATAAATAATAGTTTCATCTTTTGCTATTACTGGTTCTTTAATTTCTTCTTTGATAGGTGGGTGTTATTTAAACCACTTATCCTTAGGGAGATCAGTATGAGTAGCAAATGATTCACAAAAATAGGCTACTATAGTCAAGTCCATAATTAGCACAATCAAACTCATCGGTATTCATAAAAGATTTAACACAATCAAACTCAACCTGAATACCTGACTCTTTACCTTCGTCGAGTTCCCAATCTTCATAGTTGCGTTTAATTCTTTCTAAAAGAACCAGTACAAGAAGTATCGAGCATGGGTCGATCATCATGAGAAAGCTGAGCATAAAAATTTTGAATGATAATTTCTCTTGAGATCTCATGATTGGGTCATGAATATAACATTGACTTAAGCCTCCCCCAAGCTAGAGCAATACTTTCTCCTTCACGAGGCCAAAAAATATATCTATAATTCTGATCACGATGAACTAGATGCATATGATAAATTTTTGGTGAAATTCCAATTTCAATCGATTCCAATCCCAAGATCCAATATCATCGCATAGCCTATACCATGCCAATGTTTTTCCTTTCAAAGATAAAGGGAAAACCTTCTTATTAGCTTCATCTCCGGGTAAACCTACAAGCTTAAATAATCCAAGAATTTCATCCACATATATCAAGTGCATATCAGGATGTTCAGTTCCATCTCCTGCATAAGAATTAGCTAGCGGTTGTTATATCATACCCAAAGGAATTTCATAGCCAATATTTTCAGTAGGTGCAGTAGGTTGAGGGGCAATTAATTGTGGTTCTGATCGAGGTGAAGATACCCCGAACAAACCCCTCAAAGGATTGTTCTCCATAGTAACAAGTGACAATAAATTTCAGCACGTAGTAATAATTTTCCCTTACCAATTTCCACTTACCAAGAGCGCTTCACTCCCCGGCAACGACGCCAGAAAAGAGCCTTGATGACCCAAAAGTATAGGGGATCAATCATGGTCCTTTCGACAAGTAAGAGTGTCGAACCCAACAAGGAGCAGAAGGAAATGACAAGTGGTTTTCAACAAGGTATTCTCTGCAAGCACTGAAATTATAAGTGACGAGTAGTTTGATAGCAAGATAATTTGTAACGAGCAAGTAAGGGTAATGGCAAATAAAGTGCAGCAAGGTAGCCCAATCCTTTTGTGGCAAAGGACAGGCCAAAATAGTCTCTTATAATAAGCAAAGCGTTCTTGAGGGTACATGGGAATTTCATCTAGTCACTTTCATTATGTTGATTCGATTTGTGTTCGCTACTTTGATAATTTGATATGTGGTTGGACCGGTGCTTAGGTGATGTTCTTACTTGAACAAGCCTCCTACTTATGATTAATCCCCTATCAAGCATCCGCAACTACGAGAAACGTATTAAGATAAAATCTAACCATAGCATTAAACTTTTGGATCCAAACCGGTCCCTTACGGAATGGCGCATAAACTAGGGTTTAACCTTCTATCACTCTCGCAAACCATCATCTAATAACTACTCCACAATGCATTCCCTTAGGCCCTAATAAGGTGAAGTGCCAAGTAGTCGATGTTCACATGACACCAGTAAGGGAATAACAACATACATATCATCAAAATATCAAACACATATCAAGTTCACATGATTACTTGCAACAAGATTTCTCCCGTGACCTCAAGAACAAAACTAAATACTCATAAATGATAATCATGCTCAAGATCAGAGGGGTATTAAATAGCATAATGTATCTGAACATATAACCTTCCACCAAATAAACCATATAGTAATCAACTACAAGATATAATCAACACTACTAGTCACCCACAAGTACCAATCTAAGGTTCCAGTACAAAGATTGAACACAAGAGATGAACTAGGGTTTGAGAGGAGATGTTGCTGTTGAAGATGTTGATGGAGATTTCTCTCCCAAAGATGGGAGAGTTGTTGGTCATGATGATGACAATGATTTCCCCCTCCAGGAGGCAAGTTCCCCGGCGGAATCGCTCCCCCGGAGGGCAAAGGTGCTCCTGCCCAAGTTCCGCCTTGAGACGGTGATGCTTCATCCTGAAAGTCCTCTCCTCATTTTTTCTAGGTCAAAATGACTTATATACCAGAAGATGGGCACCGAAGGTGGGCCGAGGAGGGCACAACCCACTAGGGAGCACCTTGGGGCCCTGGCGCGCCCAGGTGGGTTGTGCCCACCTGGTGGGCCCCCTCTGGTAGTTATTTTCTCCAATAATTTTTATATATTCCATAAAAAAGCTCCGTGAAGTTTCAGCTTATTTGGAGATGTGCAGAATAGGTAACTCTGACATAGCTTTTTCAGGTCCAGAATTCCAGTTGCCGGCATTCTCCCTCTTTGTGTGAACCTTGCATATTATGAGAGAAAAGGCATTCGAATTACTCCATAAAGCATTATTATGGATAAAACATTATAAATAACAGTAGGAAAACATGATGCAAAATGGATGTATCATGGTTCTAATCTCCTCCCTCTAATTCTCTGGCGGCGATTAGCTCTGGAAGGCAAAGCGTTGTCGAATCATGAAGGCTGCATGCTTGCAACCGAGTAGAGAGATCGTGCTTTCGGTCTTCGGTTCAAGGGACCGTTCGCGGGCGATACGAGGGATCATTCATCGACAGTTCGAGGGACTCCAAGTACAATCTACACCGGCACGTTCTTCTTCCGCTGCAACTTGGTGACGGTAACGATCGTGATCCCAACCCGTAATGCATCTTCATATTAATCTTGGGTGATCGTAGGTGCGATTTTTTTGTTTTCTACTAAGTTTCCCAACAAACAGGACGTTAATAGGCTTTCCATGGCCCGCCCTGCTAACTTTGACCAAATCAAACCGACCGGCTTTTTTAACCTATATGGGCCACTATTGGCCCATGCCACGTGTCGACGTATCATAGGCGTGTGTCATCCATTGGAAGGATGCCATTTTATCCCGATGTGGAGCCCATTGGTCCGGGCTGTTAAGGGGTTATCTGATCCAAATCGGAACCCGATAGCTTAATGGTGACTTGTTATGGTGGATGTCACGTGTCGGTTACCCTTGACGAAAACACTTCCCTTGCGCGCCATTTATCATCATGGAAGTGGACACTTCCGTGTTTTTTGTATTGTCATGGAATACTTCTACGACAACACAGGTATGATTATCTTGATTCTGTCATAAAATCGTCATGAATGTACATGCATGACAGAAAGCGTGACCTACTCTGACAAACACGTATCAACACGGAAGTGTTCTTTCATTGTGTATTTAAAACCTAGACCTCTCCTTTCTATATAAAGGGGGGTCTAGGTCCTCATTCATCATCCAATCACAGATCCAAACTCTCGGTAGAAATCTCGTACACCATTGTAATCCTCTACAGGAGGTATATCCTCTCCTTGAATAACAAGAAGAAGCATGTGATAACCCACAAGTATAGGGGATCGTTTATAGCCTTTTTCAATAAATAAGACTGTCGAATCCAACGAGGAGCTAAAGGCAGAACAAATATTCCCTCAAGTTCTATCGACCACCGATACAACTCTACGCACACTTGACGTTTGCTTTACCAAAAAAAGTATGAAACTATTTTGCAAGAATAAAATTACGAGTACTTTGCGAGAATAAAACTACAAATAAATTGCAAGGTAATAAAAGTGGATAGATTTTGTCAACAAGGAAGTCATTTGTCCCTAGGTAATCGATAACTAGACCGGTAATCATTCTTGCAATTTTATATGAGGGAGAGGCATGAGCTAACATACTTTCTCTACTTGGATCATATGCACTTATGATTGGAACTCTAGAAAGCATCCGCAACTACTAAAGATCATTAAGGTCGTGAAGCCCAACCATAGCATTAAGTATCAAGTCATCTTTACACCCAAACGCTATAACCCACTTACTCGAGAATGTGCTTCCGTCACTCACGCCACCCACCATAAGTGAATTATGAACATATTGCAACACCCTACAACGGGGACCCCTCCGTTTGTGCGACATGGAGGGCACCATAGGACAGCACCATAAATAAAACATACAATCATACCAACCAAGATAACGATTTAACCCATAGGACAAAACGAATCTACTCAAACATCATAGAATAACCACATATCATTGGGAAATAATATATAGTGTTGATCACCATGTTTAAGTATAAATTATAGTGGGGAGAAGGGGTGTTACACTATCGTCATGATCCTTGCCCCGGCGGCGTTCCGGCGCCACCAGGAGAGAGGGGGGAGAGCCCCCCTCCTTCTTCTTCTTCCTTGGCCTCCCCCTAGATGGGAGGAGAGTTCCCCCTCTGGTCCATGGCCTCCATGGCGGTGGAGGGGCGGGAGCCCCTCCGAGATTGGATCTCCCTCTCTGTTCTCTTCTGCTTCATGTTCCTGTTTTCTGGCCCTTCACCGTTTCTTAAATTCCCGAAGATCCGTAACTCCGATTGTGCTAAAAAAATTACACGATTTTTTTTCCATAAATTATTTTTCTTGCGCCCGAAGGAGGGCCCCCTGGCACGCCCTTGTAGGTTGTGGTCACTATGGGCCCACGTATGCGTTGTTTCCAAGTCCCAAAAATCAAATATATTCCAAAATAATTCTCCGTAAATTTCTTTCGCGTTTGGACTTTGTTTGATATGGATTTTCCGCAAAACAAAAAACATGCAACAAACAGGAACTGGCACTGGGCACTGGATCAATATGTTAGTCCGAATAAATCATATAAAATGTTGCCGAAAATGTATAAAAGTTGTACAATATTGGCATGAAACAATAAAAATTTATAGAGACGACAAGACGTATCAGCATCCCCAAGCTTAATTCCTGCTCGTCCTCGAGTAGGTAAATAATAAAAAAGATAATTTTTGATGTGGAATGCTACCTAGCATAAACTTGATCATATATCTAATCATGGCATGAATATTAAGACATAAGTGATTCAAATCAATAGTCTATAATTTGACATAAAGACATTAATACTTAGGCATCCCAACAAAAAATCATGTCTTTCAAAATATCAATGCTAAAGAAAGCTATCCCTACAAAATCATATAGTCTTGTCATGCTCTGTCTTCTTGACATAAACTATTTATCATGCACAACCCCAATGACAAGCCGAGCAATTGGTTCATACTTTTTAACGCGCTTCAACTTTTTCAACCCTCACTCAATACATGAGCGCGAGCCATGGATATAGCACTACGGGTGGAATAGAGTATGATGATGGGGTAAATATAGAGAAGACAAAAAAGTAAGAAAGTCTCACACCGACGCGGCTAACCAACGGGCTATGGAGATGCCCATCAATTGATATCGATGCGAGGAATAGGGATTGCCATGCAACAAATGCACTAAAAGCTATAAGTGTATGAGAGCTCAAAATGAAAACTAAGTGGGTGTGCATCTAATCCTATAATGAAAATTTTCCACTAGTATATGAAAGTGACAACATAGGAGGCTCTCCATATGAAAAAACATGGTGCTACTTTGAAGCACAAGTGCGGAACTAGCATGCCCCTTCTCTCTTTTTCTTTCTTTTTTCCCTTTTTTTCTTTTTTTTGTTTTTCTCTCTCTTTGTCTGGAGTCTCATCCCGACTTGTGGGGGCATCATAGTATCCATCATCCTTTGCTCACTGGGGCAATGCTCTAATAATGAAAATTGATGATCATCACACTTCAATTACTTACTTACAATCAATATTACAACTCGATACCTATAACAAAATATGACTCTATATGAATGTCTCTGGCAGTGTACCAGGATGTGCAATGATCTAGCATAACATGTATGAAAAATGATGCACTATGGCTGAGCCACAAATACTATGTCAGCTATATGATCATGCAAAGCAATATGACAATGAATGCTCAAGTCGTCAAAACGGAAGCAGTGGAAGTTGCATGGCAATATATCTCGGAATGGCTATGGAAAGGCCATAATAGGTAGGTATGGTAGCTGTTTTGAGGAAGATATAATGAGGCTTATGTGTGATAGAGCGTATCATATCACGGGGTTTGGATGCACCGGCGAAGTTTGCACCGACTCTTGAGGTGAGAAAGGGCAATGCATGGTACGTAGAGGCTAGCAAATTACGAAAAGGTAAGAGCGCGTATAATCCATGGACTCACATTAGTCATAAATAACTCATATAGTTATTGCAAAAGTTTATTAGCCCTCAAAGCAAAGTACAACTATGAATGCCCCTAGGGGGATAGATTGGTAGGAAAGGACCATTGCTCGTCCCCGACCGCCACTCATAAGGAAGACAATCAATAATAAATCATGCTCCAACTTCATAGCATAATGAGAGAGTATATGTGCATGCTTCGGGAATCACAAACCTTAACACCAATATTCTTACTAACCATAACAGTTTACTAGTACCTCCCACATATTATCATCTTCTATATCGCAAAACTATTGCAAGGAATCAAACATATCATATTCAGTGATCCACAAGTTTTATGTAGGATTTTATGACTAACCATGCAAATGACCAATTCATGTTGACTCTCTAAATAGATATAAGTGAAGC
Source organism: Aegilops speltoides (assembly GCA_021437245.1). Classification (NCBI taxonomy): domain Eukaryota; kingdom Viridiplantae; phylum Streptophyta; class Magnoliopsida; order Poales; family Poaceae; genus Aegilops; species Aegilops speltoides. The sequence continues at coordinate 483,993,079 of CM038147.1, forward strand.
ATGAGAGTTTAATTCTTTCTAGAAAAGATCATGCTCTAATAAATATAAGTGAAGCAAAATAGCATCCTACAAATAACGGTTTTCCATGTGAAGAGAAACAGGCAATCCAAACTTCAAATGATATAAGTGAAGCACATCAAACATTCTATAAAGCCATACTTAAGGTCATGAAACCCAACCATAGCATTAAGTATCAAGTCCTCTTTACTCCCATATGCCATAACGCACTTACTCGTGTATGTGCTTTTGTCACTCACGCCACCCACCATAAGTGAATCATGACCATATTGCAACACCCTACAGCGGGGACCCTCAGTTTGCGCGACACAGAGGGCACCATAAGACAATACCATAATCAAAACATGCAATCATACCAACCAAGATCACGATTAACCCATAGGACAAAATGGATCTACTCAAAAATCATACGATAACCACATATCATTGGGAAATAATATATAGTGTTGAGCACCATGTTTAAGTAGAGATTACGGCGGGGAGAAGGAGTGTTACACCCCTGCATAGAGGGGGAGAGAGTTGGTGTTGACGGTAGCAAGATTGTTCATATAGATCGCCGTCACGATCCTTGCCCCGACGGCGTTCAGGTGCCACCGGGAGAGAGGGGGAGAGAGCCCTCCTCCTCCTTCTTCTTCTTCCTTGGCCTCCCCCTAGATGGGAGGAGAGTTCCCCCTCTGGTCCATGGCCTCCATGGCGGTGGAGGGGCGGGAATTGGATCTCCCTCTCTGTTCTCTTATGTTTCGCGTTCCTGTTTTGTGGCCCTTCACCGTTTCTTAAATTCCTAGAGATCCATAACTCCGGTTGCGCTGAAATTTTTACAATTTTTTTTCCATAAACTATATTTCTTGTGCCCGAAGAAGGGCCCCAACCGACTTACGAGGAGGGCATGAGACACCTGGGCACGCCAGGGGGTGCCCGGCGCGCCCTGGTGGATTGTGGTCACTATGGGCCCCCGTTTGCGTTGATTCCAAGTCCCAAAAATCACATATATTCCAAAATAATTCTCCGTAAATTTTTACTGCGTTTGGACCTCGTTTGATATGGATTTTCTGCGAAACAAAAAAACATGCAACAAGCAGGAACTGACACTGGGCACTAGATCAATATGTTAGTCCAAATAAATCATATAAAATGTTGCCAAAAGTGTATAAGTTGTACAATATTGTCATAAAACTATCAAAAATTATAGATACGACGGAGACGTATCAACATGATGTAGGGTATTACTCTTCGGAGGTTTGAACCTGGGTAAAGTGTGTGTTTAGACTCTGTTCAAGTACTTCTGATCTTGTCATGAACCTTACCGAGGGATCTTACGGTATTTCGCTCAGTCAGTTGGCAAGCCAGGAAAGGCGATGTTGATCGGAGACCTAACCAGGTGCCGAGAATCAAAAGTGGCCGGTGGGCTCCCGTCAGGACAGTGCCTCACGTTCGGCCCTTTTGAGAAAGTCGTCGGTGGGTCAGGAAACTTTTCGAGATCTCTCCCTCACACCTCGTCGACCACATCTACATTGAGCAAGGGCAGGCCCTAGGGGTCTACAGTGTCCCTAACCACCTCACGTGGAAACATGAGCGAGGCATTGTAAGGGCTCTGCGAAGCCGTCAACCTGCTCGCATGAACATGATATTCACGATAGTGGATACATGCCGAAACCAAAAACTCGCGTGACACGCGATCTACGCTGCAGAAAACGCAACCAGCGAACGGCTTGCGTGGTCCCAGGAAAGGGTGACCTTCGACGTTGGGGATCACACCCAAGTATGTCGTCCATCCAGGCAAGCACGCTCTGGTGCTAGATCCAATCATGGTAAGCTGCCGCCTCTCATGCGTCCTAATGGATGGAGGAAGCGGTCTCAATATTATATTCACGAACACCCTGGAGAAGATGAAGATCTCACTGTCTAGCCTATGGAGGTCGGGCGTTGGTTTTCATGGGGTGGTGCCAGGCCACGCAGTCAGCCCCCTCGCTGTCCAGCCTGCAGAGCTCGAGGTCGTCTTTGGAGATGAGCACAACTACCAGAACAAAGCCATCCAGTTCAAGGTCGCTCCTTGAAAGGTATTCTTGACAATAATAATTAACGCCATCAAGAAAACCATACATCCATTCAAGAATTCCATCCTTACTTCTAGGTTGAACAACTTTGATCTCCACGGATAACTTCCATGCACTTGTGGATAACACATACCGTATGATTTGCTCGGCGGCATTCATCTTACTACTGTTGTAGTGTGCTACCACATCATCATAAGTGTTTGTGCACTAAAAGTCAAGGTGTTCGGCAGAGCTGCAACTTCTACAAGAAACTTGATACATAGAACATAACATAGTTGCACATGTATTTAACATTCCTAGCAGTTCTAATGTATCCATAGAAATAATACTCTTCTTGGGAGTTGCACCATCAAAGAACTTATCAAGTGCGTACAAGAGGTTACTCTTGGAAGTGGGAGGTGGGCATGGGTGAATTCTTTCCTCCTCTTCTTCTTCCTTGATGCTTTCTTTTCTTCTAGGCACACTTGTTCTTCCAAGTTCCGTTGTTCTTTGTGATCCCCTTTATTTTGCTACAAGTTAGTTTCATAAATATTTGATTCATGATCTCTTACCACTTCTTGCAGCATTCATCGTTGGGAGTTGTTTGCTCTTCATTGTTTGCATCATTTCCTTCATCTTTCTGTGATTCCTGCAAGAATTTTCCTGCTTCCAGGACGGATGCAATCCGCTCTTGTTCATTGAAAACTAATGCATTATCATAGAAATTATCTAGGCAAAAAGTTCTTATAGGTTGCAAATCAATGTAAATTCTATCAAGGATAACATCTCTTACCTCCAAACCCAATATATAATGTACCTGATGAGCACCCGCAAGAAGCACAAACTGTAAGACCTCCACACCAACATCTCAATATTGTACTTACATTGACATCATAGGTGCTCTTTGGATGCACAATCTGCGCATGATGCCAGATATGAATGGAGTATAAGGAACGAGTATTATTTTACCAGTCCAATCCATTCTTTCAACTTTGGTTCATTGGAAGCCAAAAATGGTTGACTCTTGTATCTCTTTTCCTTCATTGCAAGTTCCATATGTTCCTGGACAGACATCGCAGAAGACATGTTTGATAGATTTTTTTTCTTTTTTTGATATAAGTGACAAACTACAAACTATATGTGAGCGTGAAGGTAATAACCGAGCGCTATTTGTCACTGACAACGGCGTCAGAAAAGCTTGATGTCCTACAAGGGCACAGGGCTATTCCAATTCGCGGTAAGTAGAGTATGTCGGTCCCACAGAGAGTGGTGTGGCACAGGTCGAAACGTTACTACTGTTGGGGAACCGGCTGGTCGATATGATAAAGAGCACTACTAACATAAACATGTAAAGAAGACTACTAACATAAACCCAACGTCGTCAAGAATACTACTAACATAAACATGTAAAGAGGGTATCATATCGCGCAAGACAATAGGTACTGACACAAACTAGAGTTCGTCTGATGTGATTTGTGAATTGCATGTTGTCCTTTGAACTATTTGCCTTGACAATTATTGCCTGCATGTCACAGTTCGTAAGTATAAGTGAGACTGGCTTGTCAACCACTCGCAAATCCAAGTCATGGTGGATTTGCATCTTGGCATCTTGCCGACACAAGCAAAGTTCTCGAGGGATTGTTCTACTTTTTTCGAGCAAAGCTAGGACAAGGAGGGTAACGTGTTACATTAAAGATTTTCAACCTATTTTGATCCGTATTTTGCTTTTAGTATATAATACAATAGAATAGATGTTCAACGCGGATTGGAATTTTTTTTAACACGATGTAAAAAAGTTGTTAGTGTCATTTTTTAAAATATTGATAGCATTCAATATAATTGTTTGCGACATCTAAAAAATGTTCACGCATGTCAAAAGAAAATGTCCGCAATATTTTTCCAAAATGTTATACACTATAAAAAAAGATTTGCATAATTCCAAAAAATGTTTCCTACCATTCAATAAAATGTGTGCGACATGTAAAAATGTTTATATGTTCCAAGCAAATGTTCGTGACATTTAAAAATATATTTATATTATGTTAACAAATGTTCGCATAGTTAAAAAAAAGTTTCACATCATTTATAATATATGTTCAACACGTATTTGGAAGTATTTAACCAATATTAAAAAATGTTTAACATATGTGTTCTCAAAAATGTTAATCATGTATTTAAAAAAAGTTCAAGATGTATATGCAAAATTTACAACATGTATTTGAAGAAAGTAGGCATTTTTGACCAAAAGGAAGAAAAAATAATCCCCAAAAAAGTCATGGAGCTGCTATGTACCGGGGCGACTATTTCTCGCTTAACGAGATGGGAGGAATCGCTCGCTGAAGAGTCTACGCTAATCAGGCCGGATCATTCGGGCACGCGCAGAGTAAAAGGAAACACACACATAGAAAATGAAGAGTGGCGGGGATTCAAGCCACTGCGCTAGCTTTCGGTTGGTGATAGTAGTAGAGCAAAGCCTACTTATAGAGAAAAAGAGCCGGGTTTTCTCCGTTTTTTTTTGTTTTTCTTTTGTTTTTTCTTCTCTGGATTTTTAAATTTATTTCTTTAGTTTTTTTTCATTTTGTTTTTCCTTTCGTTCATATTTGTTTCTTTTCCATTTTTTTATACCTTTTGTTTTTATTTGTTTCTTTTTGTTTTCATGCTACATTCTTATATAAATGATCAACATCTTTTAAAATACTTGTTCAAAAAATTTCAATTACCTTTTCAACATTTTTATATACATCATCAACATCTTTCATATACTAGTTCAAGATTTTTTTAATACTTATTCAACTTTTAAAAATACTTCTTCAATATTTTTAATATTTATTCAATATTTTAAATACTTGTTCAATCTTTTTCATATACTCGTTCAACATTTTTTAAATCATTATTCAGCATTTTTCAGATACTTGTTCAACATTTTTAATCTAATGCAATATTTTAAAATACTTGGTCAACATTTTTCAAATTCTTGTTCAATCTTTTTTTAATAGGTAAACGCTTCCAGCCGGACGACCGGCTAAGTTTTCGGCCGGTCGCGTGGTTACGACGCGCGTTGCGTGTGGACCCACGCCTAAATATGCCACGCACT
>CM038147.1:485963993-486052662 GCA_021437245.1 Aegilops speltoides
GAACTAGTTGAATTAATTAATATAATTACTAGTTTATTTTAGTAAATGCTTAGTTGAACTAGTTGAATTAATAGATTTTTCTGTTAATAGATTTTTTTCTGTTAATAGATTTTTTTTCTGTTAATAGATTTTTTGGTGATATTATTATTGAATATGCATGTTTGGTGATATTATTGTTAATAGTTTTTTGGGGTGATATTTAGATTGTGTAATTAATTTTGTTCATAGAATTTTAATGATTTTTTTCATAGTATTTAGAAAAGGAAAAAAAGAAGAAGTAGTTTATTTATAGTTGAACTAGCTAGTTGATTTAATAAACTAATTTATTTTACTATATATAGAAGTAGTTTGTTTTAGTAAGTAATACTTATTTATTTATAGTAAGTGCTTAGTAGTTGAACTAGATAGTTGAACTAGATAGTTGACTAATAAAACTAAATTATGAACGTGGGCGAAATGTCGTACTCATCGGACGACGATAACCGCCCGGGAGTGCGATTGGTGCCACGACAACCGAGGTATCTGCATGACAGGTTCATTGAGCTGGATGAAGATCGGCGCTTCAGCATTAACCTCGAGGAGACTTGCGATGTTCATACGATGACGCATAGCAGCGACAATAGTTTTTTCGTAATTAAGCACGACTTAAACTATTTTAACCTGTATTTTTCATCTTTCCAATTCGACTAGCTTATCCCATGCTTTGCAAGACGCTATGTCTTGGAGAGGATGGGTATTGAAGACCATGAAAATTTCGAAACCAATTTTTTTTCCTAAGTACCGAACATGGTGTGGATTTTCAAGTAAAGTTGTACAATGCTCAGAGTGTAACCTATTTTGGTTGCAAAAATTGGGATGCATTTTGCAAGATGTATGGTCTTGATGAGGGTATGACTGTCACCATGGATCTTGGTGATCCTACAATCGAGCAAGAGACACCTACGATTTGGGTCTTTGTGGATACACCTCCAGTTCTTCCCTCATGTGAGCTAAACATAGTTATTAAGTAATTTATATTATTTATTTCAAAATATATAGTTGACAACTTATCTCCATTGACAGCTTATTTTAATTCTTCAAAGAATGTGCGGAAGATGGTAGACAAAACGTACTACACCGAAGGCTGCGAATTAACTTATCAGGAGAAACGACATCTGGTCGGATTTTGTACTGATCTTGAGAATTACAATATCTACAATCAAACTCCTCAACATTATGGTCAATACGTGCCACTAGTGCACGTGTTGAACTCTGATAACTACCATGGAGATACCTTGGTAAGATTATTTTTACTATTACAACATCCGTGCATCTTTTCGCACACTTCTAAAACTAGTACATCATTGCTAACTACAAAGTTATTATTATGTTTTTCAACAGATAATCCCGAATGAATGTGTGCCTCATCGATGTATCTGGCGTGGTAGCCTTCATGTTTTGAACATACTACCAGGTCGTCCTACTGAATCTCAACTGTCCATACCGGGTTTCTAAAAGAAGTGGAGACATAACAATCAAAGAATGGAAAAATGTATGGACTGTCGTAAGGAGCTTCTTGGAAGCAATAAGCAGCGAAAGGCAAGAATTGGAGACAGGATGATCGCCATTCTTCATAATGGAGAGTCAGGGTCTATATTGTTTTATGCTATTTTACCTTAAGGGTGTTTATGTCCTACCGACATCGATGATCATGTGCTAAGAACAATTATGTAGGGTTGGGTTCGATGACTATATATGAGGATGATGATCGTATGACTTATTATTAATAACGAGTAGAAGTTGTATGATGATGCATGATTGGTAGGACTTGTTATTATATATATATGATGATGTAATGATGCAAAAGCATGCATGAGCATGTTATATCTCAGGGTGCAATGAACATAGCAGCAGCGTTGATAAACAATTAAAGCATGCATGATGTATATATGATGCATAACGTGTACAATGTATAGTATCGTAAAATACCAGCAAGCGAAAAAGAATTAAAATGGAAACACAAAATTAAATGAAAAGAAATCATAAAACTAAAACCCACCAAACCTTATAGTACGGTTGGTAACACCAACGGTACTAAAAACTCGAGCCCCGGCTGGCTAGTGCTGCGTGGTAGCCCTTTAGCACCGGTTCGTGCTGAACCGGTGCTAAAGAGGGGGGGCTTTAGTGACCACTAATTAGTGCCGGTTATGTAACCGGCACTATAGGGCCTTAAGAACCGGTGCTAATGCCCGGTTCTGCACTAGTGGACACACTGCAAAATTCAGCTTATTGATGTTATGCAGTCTAGATTTATTAAGGGGTGTTCGATTGTGGAAAAATTTATCCTTGCCTTGGTGATAGTAAAGTCAGATGTCAAGAGGAAATTGCCAATGATTGTTTTGAAGTTGGATTTTAAAAAAGCCTTTAATACATTTCTTTGGGACTGCCTGCTTGAAATCATCGTTCACCAAAATTTTCACGATGGTCAGATTAAATGGATCCAAACCATGCTCCGATCTGGCCAGGCTCAGATTCTTATCAATGGCACCCCTGGCTCTGGGGAAGCCATTCCTTTTGAGTTGGGAGTTTGGCAGGGTGATTCTCTTTTCCCGTGTCTTTTCATTTTGGCTGCCGACGTCTTGTAGTGCATGTGTGCCAGAGAGTTCAACATTGGTCAGCTAATTCACCCGGAAGACACGGCTCGTCCCCGGTGCTGAAATATGCAGATGGCATGCTGCTACTTGTTCATGGCACCACTGACCAAGCTCATATGATCAAGCACATCTTAACTGGCTTCTCGGACTTCTTGAAACTGAAAATTAATTATCATAAGAGCACGTCCGTTCCAGTCAATATTGGAAACACGACGGCGGATGAGATCATGGACATTTTGGATTCCCTATAAGTTCTCTGCCATGTACCTACCTCGGAATTCCGATCTCCACTAACAAAATTCCACAACATTTGCTCCGACCCTTCATCCAAAATAGTGACAGGATATTACCAGGATGGATGACGAACCTTCTCTCTTGTGGTGGCCGGCTATAGATGGTTAATGCTATTTTACCAGCGATCCCTGGATATTTCATGTCCTGCATGATGCTGTCTGAAGAGAGTATCGAAAAAATCGACAAGCTGTGTCAATCGTTCCTCTGGAAAAATGCTAATGGGAGCCATTGACTTGTGGCATGGGCTTATGAGATCTTACCCAAGGAGAGTGCCGGTTTGGGCGTCCGCAATCTAGTGGCACACAACTCTGCAATGTCGTGCAAGCTGATGAACCTCCTTTTGCAGGGCAGCAACATCCCATGTTGGAATTGGCTTCAAGCTTCATGCGATCGCCCTTTCAACCCTGCTAAGCATAAACTAGATATTGTTGCTTGGGAGGACTCTCAAGTTGGTGATTCTGATGGTCATGGATGCCACGCATTGTGCACCAATTGGCAGCTCTAACACACCATTCTGCCTCGACCGTTTGTGTTCTGCTGATCTGTTCTTCTCATTCGCCATAGACAAATGCAGCTCATTGAAATCTCAGTTTGCTAACAACTCCTGGCCTGTTATTAAGCTTAAGCTAGTACTTTGCAACAATGAATGGTTGTGTGCATCTTGCGATTATACATACATACTCCCCTGAACCTATTTTTAATCCGTTCTTGTATAGGCTTCATGCATACATACTCGCATTGTCCCTCCTTTTATTTGTCCCCACCCTTCCTTTTCTTTCGTTTAATGTTGGCAATTGATGCGGTTGGATGAGGGGTTTCATGTCCTGGGGCGAAAGTAGAGAGAGAAAGTCTGTGATTCAGAGAGAGAGAAGGGCGAGAGAAGTGGATGCCCCTGGTTTCTTCTCTCTCCCTCTCTCCCTCCCTCCCCCCCCTCTCTCTCTCTCTCTCTGCATCCCTCGCCCTGTTTCTCTCCATCTTTGCTCCACCCACACTTCAGAATGATGTGGTCTTTCGAAAAACTTCAGAATGACGTGTTCCTGTACTGTACAGTGCACCTGATCTTTTCCGATCAATGTGGACACATGAGAATGCAGCTATTTCTTGATGATTATTGCTGCCACAGCTGTGGTCTTCTGTTTTTTTTACTGCGGCAGTTGTGGTGTCCTCTTCTTTTTTATCCAAGATTTCATGTCTCCCCCTTCTGTTGGTGCGATGCAAAGGCCGTGCATCTTGGAATTCCACAAAAAGAAAAATGTATTTGCAAGAAATGCAAAACTAGTTAAGTAACAATAAAAGGGTGACTGAAACTTAACATAAGTAACTAAAATCAGAAAGGTGACTGAAACTTAACACAAAAATATACCAAAACTCTACTGGACACTTAAGAAAGACTAAAATTTCAAATGCTTAAAAATAAGGAGAGTTAGTTAATACAATTCTGCTACTTTCATCCATAAATAAAAGAAGAAGAGACTGTTCTGCTTTAAATTCATCCATCAACCATCATCTACTGGATAGTTAACTAGTGTTGATTTTCTCCAATATTCAGTTGGTGAAGGCACTTGTGTTGCACTTATACACCCTCGCGCTCACCCCTCAGTTGATAAATAATCGGCACTGGTAGTGCTACAGAGTTCATAAGATTAAGGAAAGTGTTCTACGTTGTTAGTTGTGCAAGCATGGGGAAGACATCCATGGAAGTTGATGCAAAGTTTGGCATGTCTAGACCACAAGAATAGATGGGAATGGGAGGTAGCAGGAAACTCAATTTGTGGTCAACAAGAATATTGTCACGTGTTATCTGAGAGCTATGTACCAGAACTTAACGAACTGGGGCTGCAATGCAGGAGACATAGGTGGATGAACTATGAAGTGTGACTTGAAGGTTTTCTCCTACTGCTTCGTCTGTTGGAGGTGCTATTGACCCTCGTGAGCGTCCTCCGTGGGGTGGCACTTACTCCGATCGCTACATTGAGGATGTTTGAGTATATATGCCCCAGTTTTCTGGCAGGTTTGCAATCTTTTGCGTAAAAAATGGCGACACGGACAATACAAAGTTGATAGTTGTATTTCCATCATCTATCAGATTTGTTCTTGATCGGATAGTGGAAACTCAGAATGCTTATATAAATAAAATAATTATGTTCGGCAAATTTGAGGTGCCCACAAACAAAAATCAAATCACAAGGGTTACAAACCTAATTAAGACGACTAATGGCTAAACCAGTATTGCACGCAATCAAATCGGGTCATATGTATGATGTATGCATTTTCTAGTGTCATGTAGCACACTTCTAGTGATCCTCACAACTTTTATAATCATCTCCTAGTGCATTCGAGCATAATTTGTTACAAACCTCTATTAAAAATTTGTATGAAAACTCCATACTCCGATAGATTATCCATCAATCTGGCCCTCCACGGTGGATCTGGATCTCTCCATCTAGTGATTTCTATTCTTCTTTCCCATTTCCCATTTCCCTTTTCACATTTTAACCTCTCGATTACTACTCCACGTATGGCTCACATCGTAGTCAAAACCATGCGGCTTCATCCATCTACATGTCCTAGCCTATGTTCAGTGCCTAATGCCCATCCATCAAGTGTGCCCAACCAAGGGCCATCAACAGTAACACCTTCCCTGAGTTAAGACAGGCGGGCATTGGTTGTTGTGCTACATCAAGATATGTTAAATTCGCAAGCACATCTGGTTTTAAGTTTTTAACTTAGAAATCTCCTATTTCTACGTCCCTCCTGAAGGAAATATGCCCTAGAGGCAATAATAAAGTTATTATTTATTTCCTTATTTCATGATAAATGTTTATCATTCATGCTAGAATTGTATTAACCGGAAACATGATACATGTGTGAATGCATAAACAAACAACATGTCACTAGTATGCCTCTACTAGACTAGCTTGTTAATCAAAGATGGTTATGTTTCCTAACCATGAACAAAGAGTTGTTATTTGATTAACAAGGTCACATCATTAGTAGAATGATCTGATTGACATGACCCATTCCATTAGCTTAGCACACGATCGTTTAGTATGTTGCTCTTGCTTTTATCCATGACTTATACATGTTCTGTAACTATGAGATTATGCAACTCCGTTTACGGAGGAACACTTTGGGTGCTACCAAGCGTCACAACATAAGCTGGGTGATTATAAAGGAGTACTACAGGTGTCTCCAAAGGCGGATGTTGGGTTGGCGTATTTCGAGATTAGGTTTTGTCACTCCATTGTCGGAGAGGTATCTCTGGGCCCTCTCGGTAATGCACATCATTGAAGCCTTGCAAGCATTACAACTAATGAGTTAGCTGTGAGATGATGTATTACGGAGCGAGAAAAGAGACTTGCGTGCGAGATTGAACTAGGTATTGGATACCGACGATCGAATCTCGGGCAAGTAACATACCGTTGACAAAGGGAACAACGTATGTTGTTATGCGGTCGACCGATAAAGATCTTCGTAGAATATGTAGGAACCAATATGGGCATCCAGGTCCGCTATTGGTTATTGACCGAGACGTGTCTCGGTCATGTCTACATTGTTCTCGAACCGTAGGGTCCATGACGCTTAAGGTTTCGATGGCATTATTATGAGTTTGTGTATTTTGATGTACCGAAGAAGTTAGGAGTCCGGATGTGATCACGAACATGACGAGGAGTCTCAAATGGTCGAGACATAAAGATTGATATATTGGAAGCCTATATTTGGAGTTGGAATGGTTCGGGTGAAAACGGAATTTAGAGAGTAGGGAGGTTACGGAACCCCGGGAACTAAATGGGCCATAGTGGGCCTCGAGGGAGAAGAGGAGGGGCGGCCAGGGGCAGGCGCGCGCCTCCCCTAGTCCGAATAGGACAAGGAGGCGGCGCCCCTTTCTCTTCCCCTCCCCAATCCTACTCCAACTAGGAAGGGGAGTCCTACTCCGGTGGGAGTAGGACTCCTCGGCAGCCGCCCTCCTTGGGCGGCCGCATCTCCCCTCCCTCCTTTATATACAGGGCAGGGGCACCCTAGGACACACAAGTTTGATCTACGGATCGTTCCTTAGCCGTGTGCGGTGCCCCCTCCACCATATTCCACCTCGGTCATATCGTCGCGAAGCTTAGGCGAAGCCCTGCGCCGGTAGAACATCAAGATCGTCACCACGCCGTCGTGCTGACGGAACTCTCCCTCGACACTCGGCTGGATCGGAGTATGAGGGACGTCATCGAGCTGTACGTGTGTCAAGAACTCGGGGGCGCCGGAGTAACGGCGCCGGGATCGGTCGGATCGCGAGGAGAACGTACGACTACTTCCTCTACGTTGTGATCGCTTCGCCGGGTCTCACGAGGGTACATAGACAACACTCTCCCTCTCGTTGCTATGCATCACCATGATCTTGCGTGTGCGTAGGAAATTTTTGAAATTACTCGTTCCCCAACAAGTGGCATCCGAGCCTAGGTTTTATGGTTTGATGTTTTGCAGAGTAGAACACAAGTGAGTTGTGGGCGATACAAGTCATACTACCTACCAGCATGTCATACTTTGGTTCAGCGGTATTGTGAGATGAAGCGGCCCAGACCGACATTACGCGTGACGCTTACGCGAGACTGGTTTCACCGCCACGAGCACTCGTTGCTTAAAGGTGACTGGTGGGTGTCTGTCTCTCTCACTTTAGTTGAACGAGTGTGGCTCGCCCGGTCCTTGAGAAGGTTAAAGCGGAGTCTATTTGTGAAATATCGTTGTGGTTTTGATGCGTAGGTGAGACTGGTTCTTGCTTAAGCCCGTAGCAGCCATGTAAAATTTGCAACAACAAAGTAGAGGACGTCTAACTTGTTTTTGCAGGGCATGTTGTGATGTGATATGGTCAAGACATGATGCTATATTTTATTGTATGAGATGATCATGTTTTGTAACCGAAGTTATCGGCAACTGGCTGGAGCCATATGGTTGTCGCTTTATTGTATGCAATGCAATCACCCTGTAATGCTTTACTTTATCACTAAGCGGTAGCGATAGTCGTAGAAGCATGAGATTGGCGAGACGACAACGATGCTACGATGGAGATCAAGGTGTCGCGCCGGTGATGATGGTGATCATGGTGGTGCTGCAGAGATGGAGATCACGAAGCACAAGATGATGATGACCATTGTTGGGGAACGTAGTAATTTCAAAAATTTTCCTACGCACACGCAAGATCATGGTGATGTATAGCAACGAGAGGGGAGAGTGTTGTCTACATACCCTTGTAGACCCGAAGCGGAAGCGATCTGGCGTAGAGGAAGTAGTCGACGTTCTCCTCGCGATCCGACCGATCCGGCGCCGTTACTCCGGCGCCCCGAGTTCTTGACACACGTACAGCTCGATGGCGTCCCTCGTAATCCGATCCAGCCGAGTGTCGAGGAGAGTTTTCGTCGACGACGGCATGGTGGCGATCTTGATGTTTCACGGCGCAGGCTTCGCCTAAGCTTGACGGTATGACCGAGGTGGAATATGGTGGAGGGGCACCGACACGGCTAAGAGCGATCTAAAGATCAAACTTGTATGTTCCAAGGTGCCCCCTGCCCCGTATATAAAGGAGGGAGGGGGAGGCGGCCGGCCCTAGAGGAGGCGCGCGGGAGGAGTCCTACTCCTACGGGAGTAGGACTCCCCTCTTCCTAGTTGGAATAGGATTGGGGGGGGGAAGAGGAAAGGGGCGCCACCCCCTCCTTGTCCTATTCGGACTGGGGGGGGGGGCGCGCCACCCCTGGCCAGCCCTTCCTCTTCTCCTCGAGGCCCACCGAGGCCCATTTACCCCGGGGTTCCGTAACCTCCGGTACTCGGTAAATTCCGTTTTCGTCCGGAACCATTCGAACTCCAAACATAGGCTTCAATATATCAATCTTTATGTCTCGACCATTCGAGACTCCTCGTCATGTCTGTGATCACATCCGGGACTCGAACTTCTTGGTACATCAAAATACATAAACTCATAATAACTCATCATCGAAACCTTAAGCGTGCGGACCCTACGGTTCAAGAACAATGTAGACATGACCTAGAACTATTCACGGTCAATAACCAACAGCGGGACCTGGATGCCCATATTGGTTCCTACATATTCTACGAAGATCTTTGTCGGTCAGACCGCATAACAACATCGTTGTTCCTTTGTCATCGGTATGTTACTTGCGAGATTCGATCGTCGGTATCCAATACCTAGTTCAATCTCGTTACGGCAAGTCTCTTTACTCGTTCCGTAATACATCATCTCACAACTAACTCATTAGTTGTAGTGCTTGCAAGGCTTAAGTGATGTGCATTACCGAGAGGGCCCAGAGATACCTCTCCGACAATCGGAGTGACAAATCCTAATCTCAAATCGCCAACCCAACATCGCCTTTGGAGACACTGTAGTACTCCTTTATAATCACCCGATTACGTTGTGACGTTTGGTAGTACCAAAGTGTTCCTCCGTAAACGGAGTTGCATAATCTCATAGTCATAGGAACATGTATAAGTCATGAAGGAAGCAATAGCAACATACTAAGCGATCGTGTGCTAAGCTAACGGAATGGGTCATGTCAATCGATCATTCAACTAATGATGTGATCTTGTTAATCAAACAACAACTCCTTGTCCATGGTTAGGAAACATAACCATCTTTGATTAACAAGCTAGTCAAGTAGAGGCATACTAGTGACACTCTGTTTGTCTATGTATTCACACATGTATTATGTTTCCGGTTAATACAATTCTAGCATGAATAATAAACATTTATCATGATATGAGGAAATATATAATAACTTTATTATTGCCTCTAGGGCATATTTCCTTCAGTCTCCCACTTGCACTAGAGTCAATAATCTAGATCACATCACTATGTGATTAACATCGATAGTTCACATCATCATGTGACCAACACCCAAAGGGTTTACTAGATTGATAATCTAGTTCACATCGCTATGTGATTAACACCCAAAGAGTACTAAGGTGTGATCATGTTTTGCTTGTGAGAGAGTCTTAGTCAACGGGTCTTTCACATTCAGATCCGTTATGTATTTTGCAATTTTCTATGTCTACAATGCTCTGCTGAAGCTACTCTAGCTAATTGCTCCCACTTCGATATGTATCTAGATCGACACTTAGAGTCATCGGATCGGTGTCAAAAGTTGCATCGGCGTAACCCTTTACGACGAACCTTTTGTCACTTCCATAATCGAGAAACATATCCTTATTCCACTAAGGATAATTTTGACCGCTGTCGATGATCTACTCCTAGATCACTATTGTACTCCTTGCCAAACTCGGTCAAAGTGTATACAATAGATCTGGTACACAGCATGGCATACTTTATAGAACCTATGGCTAAGGCATAGGGAATGACTTTCATTCTCTTTCTATCTTCTGCCGTGGTCGGGTTTTGAGTTTACTCAATTTCACACCTTGTAACATAGGCAAGAACTCTTTCTTTGACTGTTCCATTTTGAACTACTTCAAAATCTTGTCAAGGTATGTACTCATTGAAAAAAACTTATCAAGCGTCTTGATCTATCTCTATAGATCTTGATGCTCAATATGTAAGCAGCTTTACCGAGGTCTTTCTTTGAAAAACTTCTTTCAAACACTCCTTTATGCTTTGCAGAATAATTCTACATTATTTCCGATCTACAATATGTCATTCACATATACTTATCGAAATCTTGTAGTGCTCCCACTCACTTTTTAGTAAATCAGGCTTCACCGTAAGTCAGTATAAAACTATATGCTTTGATCAACTCATCAAAGCGTATATTCCAACTCGAGATGCTTGCACCAGTCCATAGATGGATCATTGGAGCTTGCACACTTTGTTAGCTCCTTTGGATCGATAAAACCTTCTGGTTGCATCATATACAACTCTTCCTCCTGAAACCCATTCAGGAATGCAGTTTTACATCCATTTGCCAAATTTCATAAATTGTGGCAATTGCTAACATGATTCGGACAGACTTAAGCATTGCTACAGTTGAGAAAATCTCATTGTAGTCAACACCTTGAACTTGTCAAAAACCTTTTTGCGACAAGTCGAGCTTTGTAGATAGTAACACTACTATCAGCGTCCGTCTTCCTCTTGAAGATCCATTTATTTTCTATGGCTTGCCGATCATGAGCAGCGCCACCAAAGTCCACACTTTGTTCTCATACATGGATTTCATCTCAGATTTCATGGCCTCAAGCCATTTCGCGGAATCTGGGCTCATCATCGCTTCCTCATAGTTCGTAGGTTCATCATGGTCTAGGTACATGACTTCCAGAACAGGATTACCGTACCACTCAGTGCGGATCTCACTCTGGTTTACCTCGAGATTCGGTAGTAACTTGATCTGAAGTTACATGATCATCATCATTAGCTTCCTCACTAATTGGTGTAGTAGTCACGAGAACAGATTTCGTGATGAACTACTTTCAATAAGGGAGAAGGTACAATTACCTCATCAAGTTCTACTTTCCTCCCACTCACTTCTTTCGAGAAAACTCCTTCTCTAGAAAGGATCCATCTTAAGCAACGAATATCTTGCCTTCGGATCTGTGATAGAAGGTGTACCCAACAATTTCCTTTGGATATTCTATGAAGACGCACTTCTCCGATTTGGGTTCGAGCTTATCGGGATGAAACTTTTTCACATAAGCATCGCAGCCCCAAACATTAAGAAACGACAACTTTGGTTTCTTGCTAAACCATAGTTCATATAGTGTCGTCTCAGCGGTTTAGATGGTGCCCTATTTAACGTGAATGCAGCTGTCTCTAATGCATGATCCCAAAAGCGATATTGGTAAATCGGTAAGAAACATCATAGATTGCACTATATCCAATAAAGTGCGGTTACGATGTTTGGACACACCATAACATTGTGGTGTTCGGTGGCGTGAGCTGTGAAACTATTCCACATTGTTTTAATTGAAGACCAAACTCGTAACTCAAATATTCGTCTCCGTGATCGAGATCACGAAACTTTATTTTCTTGTTACGATGATTTTCCACTTCACTCTGAAATTCTTTGAACCTTTCAACTATTTCAGACTTATGTTTCATCAAGTAGATATACCCATATCTGCTCAAATCATCTGTGAAGGTGAGAAAATAACGATATCCGCCACGAACCTCAACATTCATCGGACCACATACATCGTATGTATGATTTCCAACAAATCTGTTGCTCTCTCCATAGTACGGAGAAGCGGGGTTTTAGTCATCTTGCCCATGAGGCACGGTTACATAAGTGCCAAGTGATTCATAATCAAGTGACTCCAAAAGTCCATCGATATGGAGTTTCTTCATGCGCTTTACACCGATATGACCTAAGCGGCGGTGCCACAAATAAGTTGCACTATCATTATCAACTCTGCATCTTTTGGTTTCAACATTATGAATATGTGTATCACTACTATCGAGATCCAATGAACCATTTTCATCGGGCGTGTAACCATATAAGGTTTTATTCATGTAAACAGAACAACAGTTTATTCTCTTACTTAAATGAATAACCGTTTTGCAATAAACACGATCAAATCATATTCATGCTCAATGCAAACACCAAATAACATTTATTTAGGTTCAACACTAATCCCGAAAGTATAGGGAGTGTGCGATGATGATTATATCAATCTTGAAAACTATTTTCAACACACATCATCACTTCACCCTTAACTAGTTTCTGTTTATTCTGCAACTCCCGTTTCGAGTTACTACTCTTAGCAACTAAACCAGTACCAAATACCGAGGGATTGCTATAAACACTAGTAAAGTACACATCAATAACATGTATATCAAATATACTTTTGTTTACTTTGCCATCCTTCTTATCCGCCAAATACTTGGGGTAGTTACGCTTCGATGACCAGTCCCTTTGCGGTAGAAGCACTTAGTCTCGAGCTTGGTCCAGACTTGGGCTTCTTCACTTGAGTAGCAACTTGCTTGCCGTTCTTCTTGAAGTTCCTTCTATCCCTTTGCCCTTTTCTTGAAACTAGTGGTCTTGTTAACCATCAACACTTGATGTTCTTTCTTGATTTCTACCTTCATCGATTTCATCATCATGAAAAACTCGGGAATCTTTTCATCATCCCTTGCATACTATAGTTCATCACGAAGTTCTACTAACTTGGTGATGGTGACTAGAGAATTCATCAATCACTATCTTATCTGGAAGATTAACTCCCACTTGATTCAAGCGATTGAAGTACCCAGACAATCTGAGCACATGCTCACTAGTTGAGCGATTCTCCTCCATCTTTTAGCTATAGAACTTGTTGAAGACTTCATATCTCTCAACTCGGGTATTTGCTTGAAATATTCACTTCAATTCCTGGAACATCTCATATGGTCCATGATGTTCAAAACATCTTTGAAGTCCCGATTCTAAGCCATAAAGCATGGTGCACAAAACTATCAAGTAGTCATCATATTGAGCTAGCCAAACGTTCATAACGTCTGCATCTGCTCTTGCAAAAGGTCTGTCACCTAGCGGTGCATCAAGGACATAATTCTTCTGCGCAGCAATGAGGATAAACCTCAGATCACGGATCGAATCCGCATCATTGCTACTAACATTTTTCAACACAATTTTCTCTAGGAACATATCAAAAACAAACATATGAAAGCAACAACGCGAGCTATTGATCTACAACATAATTTGCAAAATACTACCAGGACTAAGTTCATGATAAATTTAAGTTCAATTAATCATATTACTTAAGAACTCCCACTTAGACAGACATCTCTCTAGTCATCTAAGTGATCACGCGATCCAAATCAACTAAACCATAACCGATCATCACGTGAGATGGAGTAGTTTTCAATGGTGAACATCTTATGTTGATCATATCTACTATATGATTCACGCTCGACCTTTCGGTCTCCGTGTTCGAGGCCATATCTGCATATGCTAGGCTCGTCAAGTATAACCCGAGTATTCTGCGTGTGCAAAACTGGCTTGCACCCGTTGTAGATGGACGTGAGCTTATCACCCGATCATCACGTGGTGTGCAGGCACGACGAACTTTGGCAGCGGTGCATACTCGGGAGAACACTTCTTGATAATTTAGTGAGAGATCATCTTATAATGCTACCGTCAATCAAAGCAAGATAAGATGCATAAAAGGATAAACATCACATGCAAATCAATATAAGTGATATGATATGGTCATCATCATCTTGTGCTTCATGATCTCCATCTTGCTGCACCACCATGATCACCATCGTCACCGCGCGACACCTTGATCTCCATCGCAGCATCGTTGTCGTCTCGCCAAACTTATGCTACTCGACTATCGCTACCGCTTAGTGATAAAGTAAAGCATTACGAGGCGATTGCATTGCATACAATAAGCGACAACCATACGGCTCCAGCCGATTGCCGATAACCGGTTACAAAACATGATCATCTCATACAATAAAATATAGCATCACGTCTTGACCATATCACATCACAACATGCCTGCAAAAACAAGTTAGGCGTCCTCTACTTTGTTGTTGCAAATTTTACGTGGCTGCTACGGGCTTAAGCAAGATCCGATCTCACCTCGCATCAAAACCACAGCGATACTTCGTCAAATAGACTCCGTTTAACCTTCTTCAAGGACCGGGCGTAGCCACACTCAGTTCAACTAAAGTGAGAGAGCGAGCACCCACCGGTCACCTTTAAGCAGCGAGTGCTCGTGGCGGTGAAACCAGTCTCGCGTAAGCGTCTGGCGTAATGTCGGTGCGGGGCGCTTCATCTCACAATACCGCTGAACCAAAGTATGACATGCTGGTAGGTAGTATGACTTGTATCGCCCACAACTCACTTGTGTTCTACTCGTGCAAAACATCAAACCATATAAAAAACCTAGGCTCGGATGCCTTTGTTGGGGAGCGTAGTAATTTCAAAAATTTTCCTACGCACACGCAAGATCATGGTGATGTATAGCGAGAGGGAGAGTGTTGTCTACATACCCTTGTAGACCCGGCGGAAGCGATCACAGCGTAGAGGAAGTAGTCGACGTTCTCCTCGCGATCCGACCGATCCGGCGCCGTTACTCCGGCGCCCCGAGTTCTTGACACACGTACAGCTCGATGGCGTCCCTCGTACTCGATCCAGCCGAGTGTAGAGGAGAGTTTTGTCGAGACGACGGCGTGGTGGCGATCTTGATGTTTCACGGCGCGAGGCTTCGCCTAAGCTTGCATGACGGTATGACCGAGGTGGAATATGGTGGAGGGGCACCGCACACGGCTAAGGCGATCTAAAGATCAAACTTGTATGTTCAATGTGCCCCCTGCCCCGTATATAAAGGAGGAGGGGGAGGCCGGCGGCCTAGAGGAGGCGGGCGGGAGGAGTCCTACTCCTCACGGGAGTAGGACTCCCCTCTTAGAGTTGGAATAGGATTGGGGAGGGGAAGAGAAAGAGGCGCCGCCCCTCCTTGTCCTATTCGGACTGGGGGGGGGCGCGCCACCCCTGGCCGGCCCTTCCTCTTCTCCCTCGAGGCCCACCGAGGCCCATTTACCCCCCGGGGGGTTCCGGTAACCTCCCGGTACTCCGGTAAATTCCCGTTTTCGTCCGGAACCATTCCGAACTCCAAACATATGCTTCCAATATATCAATCTTTATGTCTCGACCATTCGAGACTCCTCGTCATGTCCGTGATCACATCAGGGACTCGAACTTCTTGGTACATCAAAATACATAAACTCATAATAAGCATCGAAACCTTAAGCGTGCGGACCCTACGGTTCGAGAACAATGTAGACATGACCTAGAACTATTCACGGTCAATAACCAACAGCGGGACCTGGATGCCCATATTGGTTCCTACATATTCTCGAAGATCTTTGTCGGTCGGACCGCATAACAACATCGTTGTTCCTTTGTCATCGGTATGTTACTTGCCCGAGATTCGATCGTCGGTATCAATACCTAGTTCAATCTCGTTACGGCAAGTCTCTTTACTCGTTCCGTAATACATCATCTCACAACTAACTCATTAGTTGTAGTGCTTGCAAGGCTTAAGTGATGTGCATTACCGAGAGGGCCAGAGATACCTCTCCGACAATCGGAGTGACAAATCCTAATCTCGAAATCGCCAACCCAACATCGCCTTTGGAGACACTGTAGTACTCCTTTATAATCACCCGATTCACGTTGTGGCGTTTGGTAGTACCAAAGTGTTCCTCCGTGGCGGAGTTGCATAATCTCATAGTCATAGGAACATGTATAAGTCATGAAGGAAGCAATAGCAACATACTAAGCGATCGTGTGCTAAGCTAACGGAATGGGTCATGTCAATCAGATCATTCAACTAATGATGTGATCTTGTTAATCAAACAACAACTCCTTGTCCATGGTTAGGAAACATAACCATCTTTGATTAACAAGCTAGTCAAGTAGAGGCATACTAGTGACACTCTGTTTGTCTATGTATTCACACATGTATTATGTTTCCGGTTAATACAATTCTAGCATGAATAATAAACATTTATCATGATATGAGGAAATATATAATAACTTTATTATTGCCTCTAGGGCATATTTCCTTCAACCATATCATATCACTTATATTGATTTGCATGTGATGTTTAACCTTTATGCATCTTATCTTGCTTTGATTGACGATAGCATTATAAGATGATCTCTCACTAAATTATCAAGAAGTGTTCTCCCAGTATGCACCGTTGCCAAAGTTAAATCGTGCCCGGACACCACGTGATGATCGGGTGTGATAAGCTCTCGTCCATCTACAGCAGGTGCAAGCCAGTTTTGCACACGAGAATACTCGGGTTATACTTGGCGAGCCTAGCATATGCAGATATGGCCTCGGAACACGGAGACCGAAAGGTCGGCGTGAATCATATAGTAGATATGATCAACATAAGATGTTCACCATTGAAAACTACTCCATTTCACGTGATGATCGGTTATGGTTTAGTTGATTTGGATCACGTGATCACTTAAGATGACTAGAGGATGTCTTTCTAAGTGGGAGTTCTTAAGTAATATGATTAATTGAACTTAAATTTATCATGAACTTAGTACTGATAGTATCTTGCTTGTTTATGTTTGATTGTAGATAGATGGCTCGTCTTTGTTGTTCCGTTGAATTTTAATCGTTCCTTGAGAAAGCAAAGTTGAAAGATGATGGTAGCAATTACGGATTTGGGTCCGTAACTTGAGATCATCCTCATTGCTGCCTGAAGAGTTACGTCTGGATGCACCGCTGGGTGCTAGGCTCTTCTTTGGAGCAACACGGATGTTGTGAGCGTCTGGCGAGCAAAGCTGATGACTACTCTATAGTTGATGTGCCATGCTTTACGGCTTAGAACCGGGACTTCAACGGCGTTTTGAGCGTCATGGAGCATATGAGATGTTCCAGGAGTTGAAGTTAATATTCCAACAGATTGCGGATTGAGAGATATGAAGTCTCCAATAAGTTCTATAGCTGCAAGATGGAGGAGAATAGTTATGTTAGTGAGCACATACTCGGAATGTGCGGGTACTACAATCACTTGACACAATTGGGAGTTAATCTTCCGGATGATTGTGTCATTGATGTAATTCTTCAATCACGCCACCAAGCTACAAAGGCTTCGTGATGAACTATAATATGCAAGGGTTAGTAAAGACTATACAGAGCTCTTACGCAATGCTAAAGGCTGCGGAGGTAGAAATCAGAAGGAGCATCAAGTGTTGATGGTCAATAAGACCACTAGTTTCAAGAAGAAAGGCAAAGGGAAGAAGAAGGGAACTTCAAGAAGAACAGCAAGCAAGTTCTTTGCTCGGAGAAAAACCCAAGTCGGACCTAAGCCTGAAACTGAAAGTGCTTCTCTTGCAAGCGGTAGTCCTTTGGAAGCGGAACTGCCCCAAGTATTTGGCGGATAAGAAGGATGGCAAGGTGAACAAAGGTATATGTGATATACATGTTATTGATGTGTACCTTACTAGAGCTCGCGATAGCACTGGGTATTTGATCTGGTTACATTGCTAATATTTGCAACTCGAAGCAGGGACTACGGATTAAGCAAACACCGGCAAAGGGCGAGGTGGCGATGCGGCGTGGGAAATGGTTCCAAAGTCGATGTGATTGATTAACAAGCTAGTCAAGTAGAGGCATACTAGTGACACTGCTTGTCTATGTATTCACACATGTATTATGTTTCCGGTTAATACAATTCTAGCATGAATAATAAACATTTATCATGATATGAGGAAATATATAATAACTTTATTATTGCCTCTAGGGCATATTTCCTTCAACCATATCATATCACTTATATTGATTTGCATGTGATGTTTAACCTTTATGCATCTTATCTTGCTTTGATTGACGATAGCATTATAAGATGATCTCTCACTAAATTATCAAGAAGTGTTCTCCCAGTATGCACCGCTGCCAAAGTTCGTCGTGCCTAGACACCACGTGATGATCGGGTGTGATAAGCTCTACGTCCATCTACAACGGGTGCAAGCCAGTTTTGCACACGCAGAATACTCGGGTTATACTTGACGAGCCTAGCATATGCAGATATGGCCTCGGAACACGGAGACCGAAAGGTCGAGCGTGAATCATATAGTAGATATGATCAACATAAGATGTTCACCATTGAAAACTACTCCATTTCACGTGATGATCGGTTATGGTTTAGTTGATTTGGATCACGTGATCACTTAAGATGACTAGAGGGATGTCTTTCTAAGTGGGAGTTCTTAAGTAATATGATTAATTGAACTTAAATTTATCATGAACTTAGTACCTGATAGTATCTTGCTTGTTTATGTTTGATTGTAGATAGATGGCTCGTGCTGTTGTTCCGTTGAATTTTAATGCGTTCCTTGAGAAAGCAAAGTTGAAAGATGATGGTAGCAATTACACGGACTGGGTCCGTAACTTGAGGATCATCCTCATTGCTGCACGTAAGAGTTACGCCTGGATGCACCGCTGGGTGCTAGGCTCTGTCTTTGGAGCAACACCGGATGTTGTGAACGTCTGGCGAGCAAAGCTGATGACTACTCTATAGTTCAATGTGCCATGCTTTACGGCTTAGAACCGGGACTTCAACGACGTTTTGAACGTCATGGAGCATATGAGATGTTCCAGAGTTGAAGTTAATATTCCAACAGATTGCCCGGATTGAGAGATATGAAGTCTCCAATAAGTTCTATAGCTGCAAGATGGAGGAGAATAGTTATGTTAGTGAGCACATACTCGTAATGTGCGGGTACTACAATCACTTGACACAATTGGGAGTTAATCTTCCGGATGATTGTGTCATTGATGTAATTCTTCAATCAACGCCACCAAGCTACAAAGGCTTCGTGATGAACTATAATATGCAAGGGTTAGTAAAGACTATACCGAGCTCTTCGCAATGCTAAAGGCTGCGGAGGTAGAAATCAAGAAGGAGCATCAAGTGTTGATGGTCAATAAGACCACTAGTTTCAAGAAGAAAGGCAAAGGGAAGAAGAAGGAACTTCAAGAAGAACAGCAAGCAAGTTGCTGCTCAGAGAAGAAACCCAAGTCTGGACCTAAGCCTGAAACTGAGTGCTTCTACCGCAAGCGATCGGGTCATCGGAAGCGGAACTGCCCCAAGTATTTGGCGGATAAGAAGGATGGCAAGGTGAACAAAGGTATATGTGATATACATGTTATTGATGTGTACCTTACTAGAGCTCGCAGAGCACTGGTATTTGATATCGGTTCATTGCTAATATTTGCAACTCGAAACAGGGACTACGGATTAAGCGAACACTGGCAAAGGACGAGGTGACGATGCGCGTGGGAAATGGTTCCAAAGTCGATGTGATCGCGGTCGGCACGCTACCTCTACATCTACCTTCGGGATTAGTTTTAGACCTAAATAATTGTTATTTGGTGCCTGCGTTGAGCATGAACATTATATCTGGATCTTGTTTGATGCGAGACGGTTATTCATTTAAATCAGAGAATAATGGTTGTTCTATTTATATGAGTAATATCTTTTATGGTCATGCACCCTTGAAGAGTGGTCTATTTTTGATGAATCTCGATTGTAGTGATACACATATTCATAATGTTGAAACCAAAAGATGCAGAGTTGATAATGATAGTGCAACTTATTTGTGGCACTGCCGTTTAGGTCATATCGGTATAAAGCGCATGAAGAAACTCCATACTGATGGACTTTTGGAGTCACTTGATTATGAATCACTTGGCACTTGCGAACCATGCCTCATGGGCAAGATGACTAGAACCCCATTCTCCGGTACTATGGAGAGAGCAACAGATTTGTTGGAAATCATACATACAGATGTATGTGGTCCGATGAATGTTGAGGCTCGTGGCGGATATCGTTATTTTCTCACCTTCACAGATGACTTAAGCAGATATGGGTATATCTACTTAATGAAACATAAGTCTGAAACATTTGAAAAGTTCAAAGAATTTCAGAGTGAAGTTGAAAATCATCGTAACAAGAAAATTAAATTTCTACGATCTGATCGTGGAGGTGAATATTTGAGTTACGAGTTTGGTCTACATTTGAAACAATGCGGAATAGTTTCGCAACTCACGCCACCCGAAACACCACAGCGTAATGGTGTGTCCGAACGTCGTAATCGCACTTTACTAGATATGGTGCGATCTATGATGTCTCTTCTGATTTACCGCTATCGCTTTGGGGTTATGCTCTAGAGACGGCCGCATTCACCTGAATAGAACACCGTCGAAATCCGTTGAGACGACACCTTATGAACTGTGGTTTGGCAAGAAACCAAAGTTGTCGTTTCTTAAAGTTTGGGGATGCGATGCTTATGTGAAAAAGCTTCAACGATAAGCTCGAACCCAAATCGGAGAAATGTGTCTTCATAGGATACCCAAAGGAGACATTGGGTACACCTTCTATCACAGATCCAAGGCAAGACATTCGTTGCTAAGAATGGATCCTTTTAGAGAAGGAGTTTCTCTCGAAAGAAGTGAGTGGGAGGAAAGTAGAACTTGATGAGGTAATAGTACCTTCTCCCTTACTTGAAAGTAGTTTGTCGCAGAAACCGGTTTCGAGACATCTACACCAAGTAGTGAGGAAGTTGATGATGTTGATCATGAAACTTCAGATCAAGTTCTCGCAGAACCTCGTAGATCAACAGAGTAAGATCCGCACTGAGTGGTACGGTAATCCTGTTCGGAAATCATGCTACTAGATCATGATGAACCTACGAACTATGAAGAAGCGATGGTGAGCCCAGATTCCACAAAATGGCTTGAGGCCATGAAATCGAGATGGGATCCATGTATGAAAACAAAGTATGGACTTTGGTTGACTTGCCCGAGGATAGGCAAGCAATAGAAAACAAGTGGATCTTCAAGAAGAAGACCGACGCCGACGGTAATGTTATCGTCTACAAAGCTCGACTTGTCGCAAAGGGTTTTCGACAAGTTCAAGGGATTGACTACGATGAGACCTTCTCACCCGAAGCGATGCTTAAGTCTGTCCGAATCATGTTAGCAATTGCCGCATTTTATGATTATGAAATTTGGCAAATGGATGTAAAGACTGCATTCTGAATGGATTTTCGGAAGAAGAGTTGTATATGATGCAACCGAAGGTTTTATCGATCCAAAGGAGCTAACAAAGTGTGCAAGCTCCAGCGATCCATCTATGGACTGGTGCAAGCATCTCGAGTTGGAATAAACGCTTTGATAGTGTGATCAAAGCATTTGGGTTTGTCTGAGACTTTTGGAGAAGCCTGTATTTACAAGAAAGTGAGTGGGAGCTCAGAGCATTTCGATATTATATGTAGATGACATATTGCTGATCGGAAATGATATAGAATTCTGGATAGCATAAAGGGATACTTGAATAAGAGTTTTTCAATGAAAGACCTCGGTGAAGCTGCTTACATATTGGGCATTAAGATCTATAGAGATAGATCAAGACGCTTAATTGGACTTTCACAAAGCACATACCTTGACAAAATTTTGAAGAAGTTCAAAATGGATCAAGCAAAGAAAGGGTTCTTGCACGTGTTACAAGGTGTGAAGTTGTAAGACTCAATGCCCGACCACCGCAGAAGATAGAGAGAAAATGAAAGATGTTCCTATGCTTCAGCCATAGGCTCTATCATGTATGCAATGTTGTGTACTGGACTGATGTGTGCCTTGCTATAAGTTTAGCAGGAGGTACCAAAGTAATCCAGAGTGGATCATCGGACAGCGGTCAAGAACATCCTGAAATACCGAAAAGGACTAAGGATATGTTTCTCGATATGGAGGTGACAAAGAGCTCATCGTAAACAGTTACGTTGATGCAAGCTTTGACACCGATCCGGACGATTCTAAATCGCAGACCGGATACGATTTACACTAAACGGAGGAGCTGTCGGTTAGTGCAGTTCTAAACAAAGCGTCAGGCGGGATCTACATGTGAAGCGGAGTACATAGCAGCTTCGGAAGCAGCTAATGAAGGAGTCGGATGAAGGAGTTCATATCCGATCTAGGTGTCATACCTAGTGCATCGGGTCCAATGAAAATCTTCTATGACAATACTGGAGCAATTGCCTTAGCGAAGGAATCCAGATTTCACAAGAGGACCAAGCACATCAAGAGACGCTTCAATTCCATCCGGACTTAGTCCGTGGGAGACATAGAGATTTGCAAGATACATACGGATCTGAATGTTGCGAACCGTTGACTAAGCCTCTTCCACGAGCAAAACATGATCAGCACCAAGACTCCATGGGTGTTAGAATCATTACTATGTGATCTAGATTATTGACTCTAGTGCAAGTGGGAGACTGAAGGAAATATACCCTAGAGGCAATAATAAAGTTATTATTTATTTCCTTATTTCATGATAAATGTTTATCATTCATGCTAGAATTGTATTAACCGGAAACATGATACATGTGTGAATGCATAAACAAACAACATGTCACTAGTATGCCTCTACTAGACTAGCTTGTTAATCAAAGATGGTTATGTTTCCTAACCATGAACAAAGAGTTGTTATTTGATTAACAAGGTCACATCATTAGTAGAATGATCGATTGACATGACCCATTCCATTAGCTTAGCACACGATCGCTTAGTATGTTGCTACCGCTTTTATCCATGACTTATACATGTTCCTCGTAACTATGAGATTATGCAACTCCGTTTACGGAGGAACACTTTGGTGCTACCAAACGTCACAACGAATCGGGTGATTATAAAGGAGTACTACAGTGTCTCCAAAGGCGATGTTGGGTTGGCGATTTCGAGATTAGGTTTTGTCACTCCGATTGTCGGAGAGGTATCTCTGGCCCTCTCGGTAATGCACATCATCAAGCCTTGCAAGCATTACAACTAATGAGTTAGCTGTGAGATGATGTATTACGGAGCGAGAAAAGAGACTTGCCGTAACGAGATTGAACTAGGTATTGGATACCGACGATCGAATCTCGGGCAAGTAACATACCGTTGACAAAGGAACAACGTATGTTGTTATGCGGTCCGACCGATAAAGATCTTCAGAGAATATGTAGGAACCAATATGGGCATCCAGGTCCCGCTATTGGTTATTGACCGGAGACGTGTCTCGGTCATGTCTACATTGTTCTCGAACCGTAGGGTCCGTGACGCTTAAGGTTTTGATGGCGGTTATTATGAGTTTGTGTATTTTGATGTACCAAGAAGTTCGAGTCCCGGATGTGATCACGGACATGACGAGGAGTCTCAAATGGTCGAGACATAAAGATTGATATATTGGAAGCCTATATTTGGAGTTCGGAATGGTTCGGGTGAAAACGGAATTTATTAGAGTACCGGAGGTTACCGAACCCCGGGAACTAAATGGGCCTTAGTGGGCCTCAAGGAGAAGAGGAAGGGCCGGCCAGGGCAGGCCGCGCGCCTCCCCCTAGTCCGAATAGGACAAGGAGGCGGCGCCCCCTTCCTCTTCCCTCCCCAATCCTACTCCAACTAGGAAGGGGAGTCCTACTCCGGTGGGAGTAGGACTCCTCCCCGCCCCCCTTGGGCCGGCCGCACCTCCCTCCCTCCTTTATATACGGGGCAGGGGGCACCCTAGACACACAAGTTTGATCTACGGATCGTTCCTTAGCCGTGCGGTGCCCCTCCACCATATTCCACCTGGTCATATCGTCATGAAGCTTAGGCGAAGCCCTGCGCCGATAGAACATCAAGATCGTCACCACGCCGTCAGGCCGACGGAACTCTCCTCGACACTCGGCTGGATCGGAGTACGAGGGACGCCATCGAGCTGTACGTGTGTCAAGAACTCGGGCGCCGAGTAACGGCGCCGGATCGTCGGATCGCGAGGAGAACGACGACTACTTCCTCTACGTTGTGATCGCTTCCGCTTCGGGTCTACGAGGGTACGTAGACAACACTCTCCCCTCTCGTTGCTATGCATCACCATGATCTTGCGTGTGCGTAGGAAATTTTTTGAAATTACTACGTTCCCCAACACCTCCTCCCTCCGGTCCACAACATTTGAACCCTAGATTTGATGCTCCGCTAACTAAGGTTTTTTTTGTCTTTAAGATGTGTTTGATTTCCTTCTCTACTCTCATTCCACACTCGTTCTCAATAGGATAGCACACAAAATTTTCAATTGTATACCACATGGCATCCAAAACCTTGATAGATTGCCTATTTTTAGTATCCATCGATCAAAAAATAGTAGTTTAGTCATTGACTATCATCAGGGACATGAATACTAATAAAATCTTGTAGAGCTTTCCAGACATTTGTACCGCCTTTTCTTTTCTTGCTGAAAATAAAGAATTATGTTTAACCATTACGCACTTAACAAGAGAGAATTAAGTCATTAAGCTTAACCTTTTCTTTAAAAAGTAAAGCATCATTACTACCCGCCTCTACAACAGGGAATGATTCGGACGACCACCGAACACAAATTAGTTGTAAGTAATATATCGAAAGGCTCTAGTTTTCTATCTATTTTTCATAACTAAACACACAACAGAGTCAAAGGGTCCTCCCAATAATCTGCTCAATTTTCTTCCTACGTAGGATTGTTAGCACTCCTTAATTAGGGCCTTGATTTGCCACCACAAGCTCTTGTTCAAGTTGGTTGTTCTATGTGGAATTTACATTTGTCAGTGTCTATTGTACATGCGATCCGACATGTAGAGATAGTTAGGCATTCTATAGCAACTTCACATGAGTACGTGAGCCGGCCTCCCTTCTTGCACCCTCCACAAACTGTGCAGTACCCAAATGCTCATAGCCGACCCATCTACCATCTCCGGTCAGTATCCTTATCCAGTAAGAGTAAATTTGTATTCTTTTACGTTTCAGACTTTCAGTTTACCACACCTTGTCATGCCCGTCCATGGGAGTGTATTGGGCGTGATGGATATGTGTCGATGGCCTGTGGGACAACCAGTGACTTGGCTCCGCTAGCTACAAATGAAAGCAGCTTGAGCCAAGCGAGACATCAAACAGAAAGGACTGAACCTGTCTTGTTCCCCTGCCCTGCTCCCGTTCTACTCTGAGTCCTCTGCTTTCTGCTGACTGCTCTCCACAAGCAGCAAGTGTCCCTTGGTGGCAGCTCTCCACAAGATGTATTTATATCATCGACCTTTTGTTCGACAACATCGTGGCCTCAGGCTATCACACACCTCTGTCCATCCCCATCATTGTTTTGGTACCCATCAACACAAATATCTGCCCCTGCTTTTAAGATCCACATGCACCCCATGTCCTTGAAAGGAGCTCCTTTCCTTATTCCTACTCATTCCACACACGTCCATGCCATTCAAAATTATCGCCTTGCATGTGAAGAGAGTTCAACACCTATTGTTTTATGATCTTCCTGATCCTACGTACCACCAGTGATGTTATCAAATACCTTGATGAATAATTTGTCTATGTGCTCGGACTCGTATGAATAGGAGGAATGGGGAAGTTTACTATATCCATGCCACTTGGTATATCATGAATGAAAGAGTGAAGATCTCCGAGGTAGTGTGTAAAAGTTTGCTATTCCTACTTTCCTGGAAAGCAATTGTAAAAGTAGTCTCGGCGATGATCTTCGAAATATACGAGCCCCTTCCACCAGGCAATATAAGAAATATATTGTTTGCAAAGTTTTGAACGCAAGTGCTCAATCAATATTCGACTTATGTGATGCAAAATGACAGTATTAGGTAAATATTTTTAAACAAGAATCTATTGACAATAATTTATAGCATTTGTAAACAATGATTTGTTTTGCAGGAATATTAAGTAAATAGTTGGAACCATGGAAATTTTGTTACCAAGTAAACCTGAGCTAATTGTTTTCTCTCAAGAACAAGCAAGATAATTTGTGTGTCTTTTCATTAATTAAGCGAGGAAGAAGAATGTTGAAGTTGCACAATGTGCTGGTCCAGCCACAAGACGGCGGACCATTAGACCGCCTCATACAATTAAAGGGGGCACAGGGGCTATTCTTCGCCTATTCGGCCACCACACTCCATATATTCCATAAAGATAGTTGAGCTTTAGTGTCACACTTTAGCTAGATTGCAGTCAGCTGATTTTTAGTTTTGTGGTCAGTCGATTTTCTGGCCCTTGGAACATGCTTTAAGATTTGTGTAGTTTTTCTTTTTTTCTGTCACGCATTTTGCTGCTCGTACTAGGCTCTTTGGATTCGACTAACCCCTATTTTGGGTCAGTCGATTTCCTTCTTGGACTGGATTTTGGTGTGTGCATGCTTATTTCCATGTGTTTTCTTTTTTTTTTGCACGTGTATGCTATTTATTTATTTTTCAATTGAGTTTATTTTTCTTTAAGTGTATTTCGGGATGTTGAGTGTGTGTAAATGTATACATGCAAGTAATACAGGTACAAATTACATCAGAGTACGGAAACTTCATTATTATATATTCATTCTACATATTATAAAAAGCGCATTTTTGTGCTAATTGTTTTTTCCATTTTCTTTATTCTTACGGGTAATGTAAAAAAACAGTTTTTGTGTAAATATGTGCATATTTTATTATTTATTATAATTATATTTTCATCATGTTCTTCTTAAAAGGTAATACGAACACCAATAATTCATTCATTCTTAGACAACTTCATTTCTTATTTCCGTGACAAATACTATACAATATGTGTGTAAATGATGATTTATCTGTAAATTTTTGCAATTTCTTTCATTATTTGTTTTAGCGTTGTTTTCATTTTCTTTCTTCTTAAGGGTAATATTAATGCCACTAATTCATTCTTCCTTAGAAAACTTATACTTTAATTTTGTTTTAGTTTTAGTTTCATTTTCTTTCTTCTTTAAGGATAATACAATGCCATTAATACATTCCTTCTTAAAAACTTCTTTGGTTGCAAAATTCCACTATTATATACTTATTCTTGCATATTATAAAAAGTGTAATTTTGTCATTATGTGTTTTTATTTGTTTCATTTTTTCTGCTTAAGGGTAATGCCAATACCACTAATTCATGTTTTTTATTTTTATTTAGTTTTTATTTTATTTGCTTCTTCTTTAAGGATAGTAACAACTCCGGTAATTCATTCCTTCTTATGAAACTTTCTTTTGTGAAAATTCCACTATTATAAGCTTATTTTTTGCATATCATAAAAAAGTGCAATATATGTGCATGTTGTGTTGCAAGTTTGTTCATTATCTGTTTTAAGGTGTTTCATTTTCTTCTTCTTAAAGGGTAACACCAATGTGACTGGTTCATTCTCCCTTAGAAATTTTTTATATTTTGATTTTATTTTGGTTTTTATTTCGTTTCTAACCTTCTCAAAGGGTGATACCTATGCCACTAATTCATTCTCCCTTAGAAAACTTCATTATTTTGATTTGTTTTATGTTTTTATTTTATTGTCCTTCTTCTTTAAGAAGAGTAATACCGATGCCACCAAGTCATTCCCTCTTAGAAACCTTTTTTTTTTGCTAAAGTTCCACTATTATACATTTATTCTTCCATATTATAAAAGATCGGAATTCATTTGTAAATTGTGTGCAAGTTTTGTCCGTATTTATTTTATCTTCATTTTCTTTCTTCTTAAAGGGTAATACTAACGCCAGTAATTCATTATTCGTTAGAAAACTTTATATTTTGATTTTGTTTGATTTATTATTTCATTGTTTTCTTCTTGAAGGACAATACCAATGTTCTTAATTCATTCCTTCTTATAAAAACAATTCTTGCAAAACTACACTATTATATGCTTATTATTGCATATTATTAAAAAAACAATTTATTTGTAATTATGTACAATTTTTGTCATTATTTTTTTATTTTAGCTTTCATTTTATTTTCTTACCATTGTTTCTAGTTGATTCCTATTAGAAATCTTTTTATTTATTTTTATTTTAGTACAATAGTATAGAACAGTCAAAACCTGGTGCGTGGCCTTCTGTCCAAGGCCCGACTTTGTTCTGATCCAAAAGGAGTAATCTATCATGAGACCAAAACTTTCAGTAGACAAAAATTCAGTGATGATGTTCGCTTTTTGTTCTGTCATAGGAATGGACTGCAGTAAATAGCTCATGAACGTTTTGCTGAAAATAACTTTCAGTAGACATTGTGCCTTTGGTGCTGACCACACTAGGCCCAGGCAGGTTTGGCTGAATGCTTTGCTAGTTGCTGTACGCATGAGTTTGGGGTTTGGCTGGATGTTTGGTGACCCTGAAAGTTAACAAAATGTTTTTTCTCTGTCCTAAAAAAATTGACTGACCCAAATTATAATTTCAGTCGACTGACTGTTAGTCGCTCCCCTAGTGTCACGCACGGCCTCGGCTGGCAAACTGGATTGTTACTCGAAGACCCTACTGTTGATTTCGAACCAGATGAACTGGAGGCAAGCAGTGATCACCGAGTTTACCATTTTCCGCTACTTGCCTCGCACCACCGCGGTCACCCGTGGCCACCATTCATGGAGCTGGACTTGGGGTCATCGGCATGAATCAGTGTAGCCGGAGAGGCAACAGCAGCAAGAACCACACCTCCCTCTAGAAAGGACATCCGAGTAGCATATATGGTTATGGTCCTCAGGTAGTTTTTTTTAAATACCCCACTTTATTAATTGCAAATAACGGTTACATCATCTATAAGAAACGGTACAATGTCCTCCAATGGCTCCTCGAATCAATCACTAGTTGCGGAAAATTTAGCTAATCCAGCAAGTTCATGGGCAACCTTATTCGCTTCTCTATAAGAATGTTCAAATCACAAGCTAGAAAATAACAATCCTCAAAAACTGCCGTTGCCGCTTCCGCAGACCATCCTCCATTCTTCATTGTATCAATGACCCCCGTATTACCAGTATTACCAGAGTTAATAACAAGCCGGTTGCAGCCCGCTCTTTGTGCAAGAGACAAGCCAAACCTTAGAGCCCAAGGTTCTGTCAGAATATCAGCGCACCAATCAATCTTCCAGTTTCCACCCACAATGAAATTTCCTTTGTCATCTCTAAGTACAACACCCGTTGTGCCCTTAAGCATATCTTGATCAAACGACGCATCCACATTTAACTTAACAAAACCCCTTGGAGGTTTACTCCACCCTTCTTTTTTGTTGTAAGCATTAGGTGATTGAGCATTGACAAAATTTGCCGTTATAGCACGAGCCCCCATTGAAGTCTGGCTTGCATCCTGGGACTTTCCCTCATGAACCAACTTACGTCTATCCCATCATAAGTACCAAGAGTTATGGCAATCAGCTCACGAACATTTCGAATACCCAAACTAGATGTTTCTTGATCCGACATAAGGAGCAAGAACTCAAGAACTACCTCACCAACACGATCAATAGCACAAGCTATGTTAATCACGTCGCGCAATCCCAACTTATTCCAAACCTCCTTTGCTTTCTGACAAAGAAACAACACGTGTTACGTATCTTCCGGCCCATTAGAACAGGACGGGCATGTGGGCGAAGTTTTTCTGCGTCTGTTGGCGAGCGTAACACGACGAGGGAGAGTTCCATGTAACGTACGCTAAATAAAGATTTTTACCTTCGCCAGAGATAATTTCCAAATCTTAGCCCAAATGGGGATGGTCCTCAGGTAGTTGATCACACAAGGATAAGGATGTTGCCATTGCCGTCGAGAAAGGCGATCCGCGGTCCACAACCTTCCTCGGAGAGCCAGCCAAGTGGATTTTTTTATGTCAACTGGCGTCCATGAACCCCGAATTTCACCGCGCACGGCGCATCTTTCCTTCCAAAAAAATAGAGCCAATGTTCCTCCAGTCTCACCACTCGCACAGTGCCCAAACGACGAGGTACCGGGCAACCGCCTGGACAGAAATCGGGCCCCTGATGCCCCTATTTCAGACAAACTGCAAAAGATGGACGGCCAATTGTTCCATCCCTTGCCATCGATCTATCTATCATGCTAGAACATCATAGACTCGCGATCGCCGAGAGAACACCCCAGTGCCGCCTTGAAGGTGGACTGAGCTTCAATGGCGTAACTGAAGCAGCGTCCCTTGAAGGTTAAGGTCCAACCGTTTCGAAAACAAAAGGTTAAGGTCCATGGCTCCGTCCCGTTGAAACAGAGCATGACCGGGACCGAGATCCAATATACAAGTACACATCTGAGCTTTCCACATCACGGGCTTCAATTGCTAGCAAATTCTGTTTTGCAGGCACCTATCTTTCCTATCAACGTCACTCGGGTTCAACTAGCAGAGCGTCTGCGTCTCTGTTCAAGAAAAATAAACCGCTAGATCGTTTCTCAATAGGAGCAAGTTGCTGAGAGCAAACTCTGGTACATTCTAGTGCCACAAATCTTGGTCGACATGCCGATATGACCTGTTGCAGCCTGCGCCTCGCGCCTTTTGACCGCCACGCTATCTCTCCTGCGTATGTGATGGCGACTAAAGGAAAAAGTCCAAAACAAACCTTCAATATGTCGGCCAAAGCTAAATTAAACCCCGAACTCTCAATCCCTGAAATGAGCACACCAAACTCTTTAATCCCGGTCTATTTTAAACCTTGACAGGACGTAGCCGGGATTTGCTCAATTTGGCCGGGATTTGACAGGACGCACGCGCACTAATCTGTTTTTTCTTAGTTTCTTTCTTTTTTGTTTTATTTTATTATTTCATATTTATACATGTCTACATTTCTCAGTACCCAATGTATATTTTTAATGCACACATTAAATATTTTTGGATAACCTTTTGATATTTTCAAATACATTATGTATATTTTTTAAATTAAGTGTTTTCAAAACTTTTTGAATACATGGTAATATTTTTCCAAATACATGTTCTACATTTTCTTAATGACAATGAACATTTCATAAAACTACACAAACACTCTTTTACATGGTTCAACATTTTTAAATTTGCATACACTTTTTTCAAGGACACGGCACATATATTTTGTTAAGATTATGACACATTTTTTTACATCACGCAAACATATTTCTACATTATACACACCTTTTTTTTTTGAAAAATTCACAAACACATTTTTTTCAAACTCGTGAACATTCTTGAAACGTTACATTTTTTTTGAATGTACAAACATTTTTGAATCACATGAATATTATTATACATTGTATAAACATTTGGATTGGCCCATAAATTTTTTTAAAACTTGTGATATTTTTTAGATGTCACAAAATATTTTCAGGTTTCAGAAAATGTTTATGTATCAAAAAGTGTCTGCACTTTAAAATTTTGTTCAGGTTGCAGGAAAAAATTATGTTTCAAAAAGTGTTTGCACTTTAAAATTTTGTTCAGGTCGCAAAAAGAGTTCACACTTTATAAAATGTTCATGAGATTTCATAAATTTTCAAAAAGTTTATAAAATGTTCAAAGATTTCATGAATAAATAAATTTTCAATACTTGTTTGCCCCTAAAAAATGTTTTCAAAGTTTGACGCTTTGGTTTCTGATTAAATATTCCGGGTCTCTCACTATGTCAGTCATAGTCGTCTGCTGTAGTGGCTACTAGGTCCCAAGTTCGACTCCACGACATGTTTTTTTGTTTTGGAATTATTACGTCACCCGTTAAGAAAAAGAAAGAAAGAATTTTTATGTCGCATGTTAAGGAAAAAACTTGCTTCATGTCTGGTGGGCTGGCCCAGTCGAGTCCACTGGAAACAATCCGAATTTTTTTAAATAAATTATTAATGAAATAATTTACAAAAT
Source organism: Aegilops speltoides (assembly GCA_021437245.1). NCBI lineage: Eukaryota > Viridiplantae > Streptophyta > Magnoliopsida > Poales > Poaceae > Aegilops > Aegilops speltoides. The sequence continues at coordinate 485,996,008 of CM038147.1, forward strand.
TCCAAAAACATTATTTAAAAAATGTGACACAATTTTGAAAATACAAAAAAATTCAAAGCATGTGAAAAACTGTTGGAATTTTGAACATTTTTTGACAAATGTGAAAATCGCGAACTGTTTTTAAGAATGATAGAGTTGCAAAATTCCAAATAGTTTAAAAAACACAAACGAATTGAATTTGTGCAAAAAATAGAAAATAGGAACAATTTTAGAAATGTGCAGACATTTTTTAAACCTCACGAATTCTTTTTGTGTTATAGTAGCTGGTAATCCCAACCGGGATTGTAGTATTCCCAGTGTGCCAAACAGGTATAGGGTCCAAAATAGACGGGGATTATAAGGTCAGAGTGCCAATTTCCGGGATTCAAAGTTCAGGGTTTGATTTAGCTTTCGTCTATAACTTCAAGGTTTATTTTAGACTTTTTCCACGACTAAACATAGCACCGTCCAACACGCTAACTCATTCAGGTGCATCTAAGGCCAACTCCACCGCACGACCCTAATTGAACGTACGGTTTGGCTGAATTTTGTCCATTTGGGATGGCAATGGGTTCGCCCATGTCCGCTTCTATCCGTTGGGTCGTGCGTGCGTCCATCGTGCGGCCGCACCCCAAATCATATCCGTGTTGGACTGATTAAAAAAAGAAAAACTTACATAAAATGACTAAAAAAGTAATGAACACAGTAAAAAAAACCTAAAACATTAGTTATGGGCCACGGCCACAAAACGGCCCAGTTTCACGGTTCACTTAACGGCCGAGTGCCATAATTAACATAAAAACAAAATAAAAAACGCCGCCCGCACGCTCCTGCGTGGCCGTGGCCGCCGCTGTCTTCAGTGGCCACCGGTGTTGTCGTCGTCGCTGACGAGGTCCACGTACTCCGGCGGCGTCCAGAGGTGGGCCGGCGGTTCGTGGTACGCGGGGGCGGGCTAGAAGGCGGGGGCCTGCACCACCTCCTCTCGTGGCGACGCGTCCCCCTCCGGTGACCGCGGCGGCGTGGGGCACCAGTTCACACCCCCCACGGCGTCAGCCATCTCCGGCGCGGTGCAAGACCAGCTCCACTGCTGGCCCACCAGGCCGAGGTGGAACGCGGCCACCGGCTTCTGTTGGGGAACGTAGTAATTTCAAAAAATTTCCTACGCATACACAAGATTATGGTGATGGCATAGCAACGAGAGGGGAGAGTATTGTCCACGTACCCTTGTAGACTGTAAGCGGAAGCGTTATAACAACGCGGTTGATGTAGTCGTACGTCTTCACGATCCGACCGATCCAAGTACCGAACGTACGGCACCTCCGAGTTCAGACACGCTCAGCTCGACACGATCCCCGGCCCGATCCAGAAAGCGGGGATGAGTTCCACAAGACGACGGCGTGGGACGATGATGATGTTCTACGGCGCAGGCTTCACCTAAACTCCGCGACGATATGACCAAGGTGGAATATGGTGGAGGGGGGCATCGCACACGGCTAAGGAACGATCCGTAGATCAACTTGTGTGTTATGGGGTGCCTCCCTGCCTCAGATATAAAGGAGCAAGGGGAGGGGCCGCCAAGGAGGAGGCGCGCCAAGGGGAGAATCCTACCCAGTAGGATTCCCTCTTCCTAGTCCAAGTAGGAGAGGGAAGGAAGGGAAGGAGAAGGAGAAGGAAGGAGAGGGAGGAAAAGAGGAAGGGCCCGCCCCTAGTCCAATTCAGTTTGGGCTAGGGGGCGCTACCGCCTCCTCTCTTCCACCACTTGGCCCATGAGGCCCATTGCTTCTTCCTCGTATTCCCGTAACTTCCTGCACCCTAAAATACCCGAATCACTCGGAACCTTTCCGAACTCCGAATATAGTCGTCCAATATATCGATCTTTACGTCTCGACCATTTTGAGACTCCTCGTCATGTCCCCGATCTCATCCGGGACTCCGAACTCCTTCAGTACATCAAAACTCATAAACTCATAATATAACTGTCATTGAAACCTTAAGCGTGCGGACCCTACGGGTTCGAGAACTATGTAGACATGACCTAGAACTATTCTCGGTCAACAACCAATAGCGGGACCTGGATGCCCATATTGGCTCCCACATATTCTACGAAGATCTTTATCGGTCAAACCGCATAACAACATACGTTGTTCCCTTTGTCATCGGTATGTTACTTGCCCGAGATTCGATCGTCGGTATCCAATACCTAGTTCAATCTCGTTACGGGCAAGTCTCTTTTCTCGTTATGTAATGCATCATTCCGTAACTAACTCATTAGCTACATTGCTTGCAAGGCTTATAGTGATGTGCATTACCGAGAGGGCCCAGAGATACCTCTCCGACAATCGGAGTGACAAAACCTAATCTCGAAATACGCCAACCCAACATGTACCTTTGGAGACACATGTAGTACTCCTTTATAATCACCCAATTACGTTGTGACGTTTGGTAGCACCCAAAGTGTTCCTCCGGTAAACAGGAGTTGCATAATCTCATAGTTACAGGAACATGTATAAGTCATGAAGAAAGCAATAGCAACATACTAAACGATCAAGTGCTAGGCTAACGGAATGGGTCATGTCAATCACATCATTCTCCTAATGATGTGATCCCGTTAATCAAATGACAACACATGTCTATGGTTAGGAAACATAATCATCTTTGATTAATGAGCTAGTTAAGTAGAGGCATACTAGTGACTATATGTTTGTCTATGTATTCACACATGTATCATGTTTCCGGTTAATATAATTCTAGCATGAATAATAAACATTTATCATAAAATAAGGAAATAAATAATAACTTTATTATTGCCTCTAGAGCATATTTCCTTCAGTCTCCCACTTGCACTAGAGTCAATAATCTAGTTCACATCGCCATGTGATTTAACACCAATATTCATATCTGTATATGATTAACAGCCATAGTTCACATCGTCATGTGACCAACACCCAAAGGGTTTACTAGAGTTAATAATCTAGTTCACATCGCTATGTGATTAACACCCAAAGAGTACTAAGGTGCGATCATGTTTTGCTCGTGAGAGAAGCTTAGTCAACGAGTCTATCACATTCAGAGCCGTATGTATTTTGCAAATATTCTATGTCCACAATGCTCTGCACGGAGCTACTCTTGCTAATTGCTCCCACTTTCAATATGTATCCAGATTGAGACTTAGAGTCATCTGGATCAGTGTAAAAGTTTGCACCGATGTAACTTTTTCAACGAACTCTTTTATCACCTCCATAATCGAGAAACATCTCCTTAGTCCTTACTAAGGATATTCTTGACCGCTGTCCAGTGATCTACTATTTGATCAAAATTGTATTCCTTTGCCAAACTCAGAGCAAGGTATACAAGAGGTCTGGTTCACAGCAAAGCATACTTTATAGAACCTATGACTGAGGCATAGGGAATGACTTTTCATTCTCTTTCCTTTTTTTGCCATGGTCGGGTCTTGAGTCTTACTCAACTTCACACCTTTGTATCACAGGCAAGAACTCCTTCTTTGACTGTTCTATTTTGAACTATTTCAAAAATTTATCAAGGTATGTACTCATTGAAAAAATCTTATCAAGCGTCTTGATCTATCTATATAGATCTTGATGCTCAATGTGTAAGAAGCTTCACCGAGGTCTTTCATTGAAAAACTTTTATTCAAGTATCCCTTTATGCTATCCAGAAATTCTATATCATTTCTGATCAACAATATATCATCTACATATAGTATCAGAAATGCTACAGAGCTCCCACTCACTTTCTTGTAAATACAGGCTTCACCGCAAGTCTGTATAATACTATATGCTTTGATCAAGTTATCAAAGCGTATATTTCAACTCTGAGATGCTTGCACCAGTCCATAGATGGATCGCTGGAGCTTGCACATTTTGTTAGTACCTTTAGGATTGACAAAACCTTCTGGTTGCATCATATACAACTCTTCGTTAAGAAAACCATTTAGGAATGCAGTTTTGACATCCATTTGCCAGATTTCATAAAATGTGGCAATTGCTAACATGATTCGGACAGACTTAAGCATCGCTACAGTTGAGAAAATCTCATTGTAGTCAACACCTTGAACTTGTCGAAAACCCTTGCGACAAGTCGAGCTTTGTAGATAGTAACACTACTATCAAGATCTGCCTTCCTCTTGAAGATCCATTTATACAATATGGCTTGCCGATCATCGGGCAACTCCACCAAAGTCCACACTTTGTTCTCATACATGGATCCCATCTCGATTTCATGGCCTCAAGCCATTTCATGAATCTGGGCTCATCATCGCTTCCTCATAGTTCATAGGTTCATCATGGTCTAGTAACATGACTTCCAGAATAGGATTACCGTACCACTCTGGTGCGGATCCTAATCTGGAAGATCTATAAAGTTCGGTAGTAACTTGATCTGAAGCTTTATGATCATCATCATTAGCTTCCTCACTAATTGGTGTAGGAATCACTGGAACTGATTTCTATGATGAACTACTTTCCAATTCGGGAGAAGGTACAAATTACCTTATCAAGCTCTACTTTCCTCCCACTCACTTCTTTCGAGGGAAATTCCTTCTCTAGAAAGGATCCATTTTAGCAACGAATATCTTGCCTTTGGATCTGTGATAGAAGGTGTACCCAACAGTTTCCTTTGGGTATTCTATGAAGACGCATTTCTCCAATTTGGGTTTGAGCTTATGAGGATGAAACTTTTTCACACAAGCATCGCAGCCCCAAACTTTAAGAAACGACAACTTGGGTTTCTTGCTAAACCACAGTTCATACGGTGTCATCTCAACGGATTTAGATGGTGCCTTTTTAACGTGAATGCAGCTGTCTCTAATGCATAACCCGAAAACAATAATGGTAAATCAATAAGAGACATCGTAGATCGCACCATATCCAATAAAGTGCGGTTATGACGTTCAGACACACCATAACGTTGTGGTGTTCCAGGTGGCGCGAGCTGTGAAACTATTCCATATTGTTTTAATTGAAGACCAAACTCGTAACTCAAATATTCGTCTCCGCGATCAGATCGTAGAAACTTTATTTTCTTGTTACGATGATTTTTCCACTTCACTCTGAAATTCTTTGAACCTTTCAACTATTTCAGACTTATGTTTCATCAAGTAGATATACCCATATCTGCTCAAATCATCTTGTGAAGGTCAGAAAATAACGATACTTGCCACGAGCATTAACACTCATTGGATCGCATACATCGGTATGTATTATTTCCAATAAGTCAGTAGCACGTTCCATTGTTCCGGAGAACGGAGTTTTAGTCATCTTGCCCAAAAGGCATGGTTCGCAAGCATCAAATGATTCATAACCAAGTGATTATGAAAATCCATCTTTATGGAGTTTCTTCATGCGCTTTACACCGATATGACCCAAACGGCAGTGCCACAAATAAGTTGCACTATCATTATTAACTTTGCATCTTTTGGCATCAATATTATGAATATGTGTATCACTACGATCGAGATCCAACAAACTATGTTCATTGGGTGTATGATCACCGAAGGTCTTATTCATGTAAACAGAATAACAATTATTCTCTAACTTTAAATGAATAACTGTATCGCAATAAACATGATCAAATCATATTCATGCTCAACGCAAACGCCAAATAACATTTATTTAGGTTTTAACACTAATCCCAAAAGTATAGGGAGTGTGCGATGATGATCATATCAATCTTGGAACTATTTCCAACACTCATCGTCACTTCCCCCTCAACTAGTCTTTGTTTATTCTGTAACTCCTGTTTCGAGTTACCAATCTTAGCAACCGAACAAGTATCAAATACTCAGGGGCTACTATAAACACTAGTAAGGCACACATCAATAACCTGTATATCAAATATACCTTTGTTCACTTTGCCATCCTTCTTATTAACCAAATATTTAGGGCATTTCCGCTTCCAGTGACCATTTCCTTTGCAGTGTAAGCACTCAGTTTCAGGCTTTGGTCTAGCTTTGGGCTTTTTCACGGGAGTGACAACTTGTTTGCCATTCTACTTGAAGTTTCCCTTTCTTTCCCTTTGCCCTTTACTTGAAACTAGTGATCTTTGTCAATCATCAACACTTGATGCTCTTTCTTGATTTCTACGTTCGTTGATTTCAACATCACGAAGAGGTCGGGAATCATTTATGTCATCCCTTGTATACTATAGTTCATCACGAAGTTCTAGTAACTTAGTGATGGTGACTAGAGAATTCTGTCAATCACTATCTTATCGGAAGATTAACTCCCACTTGATTCAAGCGATCAAGTACATGCATATCTGAGCACATGCTCACTAGTTGAGCGATTCTCCTCCATCTTTTAGCTATAGAACTTGTTGGAGACTTCATATCTCTCCACTCGGTATTTGCTTGAAATATCAACTTCAATTTCGGAACATCTCATATGGTCCATGACGTTCAAAACGTCCTTGAAGTCCCGATTCTAAGCCGTTAAGCATGGTGCACTAAACTATCAAGTAGTCATCATATTGAGCTTAGCCAAACGTTCATAACGTCTGCATCTGCTCCTGCAATAGGTCTGTCCCTAGCGGTGCATTAAGGACATAATTCTTCTGTGCAGCAATGAGGATAAACTTCAGATCACGGACCCAATCCGCATCATTGCTACTAACATCTTTCAACACAATTTTCTCTAGGAACATATCAAAATAAACATATGAAAGCAACAACGCAAGCTATTGATCTACAACATAATTTGCAAAATACTACCAGGACTAAGTTCATGATAAATTTAAGTTCAATTAATCATATTACTTAAGAACTCCCACTTAGACAGACATCTCTCTAGTCATCTAAGTGATCACGTGATCCAAACCAACTAAACCATGTCCGATCATCACGTGAGATGGAGTAGTTTTCAATGGTGAACATCACTATGTTGATCATATCTCATCGTATGATTCACGCCGACCTTTCGTTCTCCGTGTTCCGAGGCCATATCTCAGATATGCTAGGCTCGTCAAGTTTAACTCGAGTATTCGCGTCGCAACTGTTTTGCACCCGCTGTATTTGAACGTAGAGCCTATCACACCCGATCATCATGTGGTGTCTCAAAGACGAAGAACTTTCATAACGGTGCATACTCAGGGAGAACACTTCTTGATAATTAGTGAGAGATCATCTTAAAATGCTACCGTCAAACAAAACAGAATAAGATGTATAACAGATAAACATCATATGCAATCAAAATATGTAACATGATATGGCCATGATCATCTTGCGCCTTTGATCTCCATCTCCAAAGTACTGTCATGATCTCTATCGTCACCGGCACGACAACATGATCTTCATCATCTTGATCTATATCAATGTGTCGCCACATGGTCGTCTCGCCAACTATTGCTCTTGCAACTATTGCTATCGCATAGCGATAAAGTAAAGCAATTATTTGGCACTTGCATCTTATGCAACAAAGAGACAACCATAGGGCTTCTGCCAGTTGCCAATAACTTCAACAAAACATGATCATCTCATCCAACAACTTATATCTCATCACGTCTTGACCATATCACATCACAACATGCCCTGCAAAAACAAGTTAGACGTCCTCTACTTTGTTGTTGCAAGTTTTACGTGGCTGCTATGGTGAGCAAGAACCGTTCTTACCTACGCATCAAAACCACAACGATAGTTCGTCAAGTTGGTGTTGTTTTAACCTTCACAAGGACCGGCGAGCTACACTCGGTTCAACTAAAGTTGGAGAAACAGACACCGTTAGTCACTGTGTGCAAAGCACGGCGGTAAAACCAGTCTCGCGTAATAATCGCACGCTGTAATGTCGGTCCGGGCCGCTTCATCCAACAATACCGCAGAACCAAAGTATGACATCTTTGGTAAGCAAGATGACTTGTATCGCCCACAACTCACTTGTGTTCTACTCGTGCATATGACATCTACGCATAAAACCTGGCTCGGATGCCACTGTTGGGGAACATAGTAATTTCAAAAATTTCCACGACACGCAAGATCATGGTGATGGCATAGCAACGAGAGAGGGAGAGTATTGTCCACGCACCCTCGAGACCGTAAGCGGAAGCGTTATGACAACGCTGTTGATGTAGCCGACGTCTTCACGATCCGACCGATCCAAGTACCGAACGTACGGCACCTCCGAGTTCAACACACGTTCAGCTCGATTACGATCCCCGGGCTCCGATCCAGCAAAGCGTCGGGGATGAGTTCCGTCAGCACGACGCCGTGGTGACGATGATGATGTTCTACCGGCGCAGGGCTTTGCCTAAACTCCGCGACGATATGACCGAGGTGGAATATGATGGAGGGGGGCACCGCACACGGCTAAGGAACGATCCATAGATCAGCTTGTGTGTTATGGGGTGCCCCCCTGCCCCCGTATATAAAGGAGCAAGCGGGAGGGGGCCGGCCAAGGGGAGGAGGCGCGCCCAAGGGGGAGAATCCTCCTCCAAGTAGGATTCCCCCCTCTTTCCTAGTCCAAGTAGGAGAGGGGAAGGAAGGGAAGGAGAAGGAGAAGGAAGGAGAGGGAGGAAAAAGAGGAAAGGGGGGCCGTCCCCCTAGTCCAATTTGGTTTGGGCTAGGAGGGCCGCGCGCCCTGCCTCCTCTCTTCCACCACTGGGCCCATGAGGCCCATTGCTTCTTCCTCGTATTCCCGTAACTCCCCGGTACCCCCGAAAATACTTGAATCACTCGGAACCTTTCCGAACTCCGAATATAGTCGTCCAATATATTGATCTTTACGTCTTGACCATTTCGAGACTCCTCGTCATGTCCCCGATCTCATCCGGACTCGAACTCCTTCGTACATCAAAACTCATAAACTCATAATATAAGCATCATCGAAACCTTAAGCGTGCGGACCCTACGGGTTCGAGAACTATGTAGACATGACCTAGAACTATTCTCGATCAATAACCAATAGCGGGACCTGGATGCCCATATTGGCCCCACATATTCTACGAAGATCTTTATCGGTCAAACCGCATAACAACATACGTTGTTCCCTTTGTCATCGGTATGTTACTTGCCCGAGATTCGATCGTCGGTATCCAATACCTAGTTCAATCTCGCTATCGCAAGTCTCTTTACTCGTTATGTAATGCATCATTCCGTAACTAACTCATTAGCTACATTGCTTGCAAGGCTTATAGTGATGTGCATTACCGAGAGGGCCCAGAGTTACCTCTCCGACAATCGGAGTGACAAAACCTAATCTCGAAATACGCCAATCCAACATGTACCTTTGGAGACACCTGTAGTACTCCTTTATAATCACCCAGTTACGTTGTGACGTTTGATAGCACCCAAAGTGTTCCTCCGGTAAACGGGAGTTGCATAATCTCATAGTTACAGGAACATATATAAGTCATGAAGAAAGCAATAGCAACATACTAAACGATCAAGTGCTAGGCTAACGGAATGGGTCATGTCAATCACATCATTCTCCTAATGATGTGATCCCGTTAATCAAATAACAACACATGTCTATGGTTAGGAAACATAACCATCTTTGATTAATGAGCTAGTCAAGTAGAGGCATACTAGTGACTATATGTTTGTCTATGTATTCACACATGTATCATGTTTCCGGTTAATACAATTCTAGCATGAATAATAAACATTTACCATGAAATAAGGAAATAAATAATAACTTTATTATTGCCTCTAGGGCATATTTCCTTCAGCTTCTCCTCCCTCACCTCCTCCGCGGCCACCATGTCCAGCTTGGGGATGGCGACGTCGCCGGCCGCAGAGAGGGCCATCATCTCCTCGAGCCCTCCCCTTGGCGCTCATCGTTCGTGTGCATGGAGTCCTCCATGACACGCGCCATGAGATGGGCCTCCTCCTCCGCTGTCATGCGAGGAGGTGGTGGTGGCGACGGAGAGGGTGAAGGCGACGGCGTGGGCGTGAGGTCACAGACCACAGACGCCCAAGGCTCTCGGGAGCACGCGTTGCGCTCTTTGGACGTGGCCGCCGCGGCCCCGTCGACGTGCCGGTGAAGAACGACGCGCACCGCACGTCGTGCTCGTCTTGGAGCCACGTGTCCCAGAGCGGTGAGTCGGGGGCGTACCTATCGTCGTAGTACAGGTCGTCGGGGAGGAGGCGGCGGCAACGCTGGATCTCCTCGCGGCGCGCACGGCCGCTCTGCGGCACCGGCGGGATCGGCACTCGGTTGGCGGAGAGGTGCACGTCGCTCCACGGGAGCGGCGTCCTCGTCTCCCAATAACAGCGGCATACATCCGCTGCGATGTACTGTCGGCCGCGCGCGCCGCCTGCCGTAGGGCCGATGGTGAACGTGGCAGGCGCGAGGGTCCGACGCAGTGGCGGTGATGCGGGCTCCTCCTTCATGGAGCCGCGACGACAGCCCGACGATGACAACGCCTTGCGGTTGTGCTTTCCCTTGCGGCCGTGGTTCCAGAAGCCCATGGCGGCTGCGAGGTGGCCGGCCGACGAGATCAGGGACGGGGAGAGGGCTAGGGTTTGGGGTGTTGGTCTTGAGGAGGTAGGAAGGGCCCGACTGGGGTGTGTGGACGACGGCCGGTCCACGACTTCCTATTTAAGAGGGAAAGCAACCGTTCGCTGTGCGGATGACAGGTGGGGTCGACCACCCGTGCGCATTTATGTCGGGCGGTGGGAGGTAGGTGGCCGCCTGCCACGCGGCCCTGACGCGGACGGACGAGCGCACGTTCGTTTGCTGTCCGCCGCGACCCAAACCCGGCGCATGTTTCCGCTCGAAATGAGTCGGCCTGGACACAAAATGAACAAGATAGATCCGGGCTGTCACGCGCTGGGCAGCTCGGTTTGTCTATTTTACCCCAAACGAACGGGGCCGGACGGGATGGGGCCGCGCGATGGAGTTGGCTTAATTTCTGCGCTGCCACGGACATGCACGAATTTGAGTCCGCATGGAATCCCTTACTGGTGGTGCACAGGCACGCAGTGTTTCTTTTCCCCGGAGGGAAAAAACTAAAGGGCGCTCCGTGATTGCTTAGATCAGCTTAGCTTTGATGTTTCTCCAACACTTTGCTTTTTCCCTTAAATTAATTTGGTCTGCTAGTGGAGCAACAGGCAGGTATACCCACTACAAATTCCTCTACGTCGTCAGTGCATTGACAGATATGTTTCTTTTTATTGGCCAGCAAGAAAAATATCTGATTATTCAAATTAATTACTGCCAGAAAATATCTGAATTTTGTCTATATATATACTGGGCCGGCGGACTAGGATTCTTCCCTTGGATATCCGGCACGACCACCTTACAGTCCGAAGAAACTTGAATCTTCCTCCCGTAAAGATCTTCGGCTAAGGGCAAAGATTCCCTAATTGCCATGCATTCAACTATTCAAGCGTTGCCGGGATCAGAAATATTTGGGAGGACAAGAACTGAGGCTCTCAGGAATAATCCCGCTTCATCTTTGCACACAGCCCCCACAACAAATATCTGACAACTGGACGCTGTGGAGGACCCCATCGAATGATTCATTTGCCTTTTTTTAGAGGAAATGTTAACGCCCACACGTGTGGGCGTTTGCACATTGCCCACACGCTTCCATCACCACTCATTTTGCCACGTATGAATAGATGACATCAGCAGAAATTTTTTTTGTTTTCGGCTTAAAAATGTTGTATCTCCTAAATAAAAAAGCGAACTAAAAATCCGTTTTCACCATTAAATCCGTCTCGACGAGACTTCAAAACTAGACCCCATGTTAATGTGTTTCGACGAAATTTTTTTTTTTTTGCCAGAAGTTGCCACGATGTTTACACTGTAGTTGCCATAGGGCTTAAACTAAAGTTGCCATGTGGCAATTTTAGTTTGTAGATCATGTCAATTTTAGTATTTTGATGATGGCAACTCCAGTACTTTGACCATTTAAATTATTTTTTGTATGAACCATGGCAATTTTACGTGCATGTATCATGGCAATTTTAGTTTATGGTTCATGGCAAGTCTAGTTTCTTAATTTCCCGTTTTATAAATGTCAAAATTTACTTTTAAATGTAGAAGAAAATAGCTGAAACATAACATGGCAACTTCAGTGTAAACATCATGGCAATTCATATGCAATAGACATGACAACTTTTAATCCAATTTTTTTTTCATCAAAACATATCAACATGGGATCTAGTTTCGAAGATCTCATCGCGAGGGATTTAATGGTGAAAACGGATTTTCAATCGGATTTTTCGTTTAAGAGATAAAATATTTTAAAAACTGAAAATCCAAAAAGATTCCTGCATGCATGCATGCGATGACGTGGCAATCTGTTTATATTAAAGACGTGTGGTGCGTCTTCCTTCCTGCCCCACGTGTGTCAGTTAGCGCGGCCCTTTCTTAGAAGAGAACGGTTCATTTGCCGGGGCACAATCCAGCGAACCCTTTTTGGCCTGCCAAGATAGTTCGTCGGGCGGAAAGCCCAACGCGAACTTTGAGTCGACCCAGACGCCAGCTAATTGTTTTTTTAGAAAATGCCATGATAAAGAATTAGAAAACTGAAAAACGCTACAAAAGTTGCCACCTTTGTCGTCACCATCCAAAGCCTTTGTGCAAAAATAAAATAAAAAGTAGAAGTACAAAAAATAAAAACGACAGCTCCTAATAAACAAAAATGAGATCTCTTAATATAAAATGTCATTAAAAAGTGCCATCTCTTAAATAATAAAATACCATCTCTTAAATTCAAAAAAAATCATCTAATCATAATAAAAAATATCATTTCTTAATATAAAAATATCATCTCTTAATAAACAAAAATACCATCTCTTAAATATAAAAATGTAATCATGGTTAAACAGTCATGTTAATTTTTTTAGAAAAAGGTCATCATGGTTAAACTGCCATGTTGCCATGTAACATATTTCGCAAAATTGTTAAAACTGCCATGGAAAATTTTCTAGAAAAGTAGAGTCGAGCAAAAAGAGAGAAGGACGGCCAGGGATTAGCTCACGATGCTGGCCGATGCGGTGCATGGGGTTGATTGGAAAAATAAAGTGTTTGCTCTGGTTGTACTTAGAGCGAACTAGTTCAAAAGCTAACGTGGCAACAACCCTCCTCTGATATCCGTGCAATGGTGGGGAGGATGCTTGCTAGGAGTTATCAAAAATCTGACAGTCGACAGATTAGATTTCCGGTTTTTCTTCTTATTAGTTTTTTCGTCATGATATATAAGAGTGTGTTTAGTGGGATTCATGATTATCCCATGTTTCTAATCCTGTTCATAGGCTTAGGGTTTCAGTGTGTATAGGTTTTTGAAATTGGCATAATCTTAATTGTTACCAGTCTCACAAGAAAATGAATGCCCGTGTCAAAGCCAACATGTAACATGTTTTTCTTTTGACGGTGTTTGTTCACACTATAGAAGCGCCCCTGATGACTTACATACCGCGCCAGCCAAGGGGCACCATGCAGGCCGGCGAAGAGGTAGTACGACGTGTAGCCGAGAAGGATGCCAACATTGATGTATATCCGACCAAAACGTAATCATTTTTTGTGGGTCAATAATAGTTTATTACATAATGATAGAGTTACAATTTAGAGGCAAGAGATCCTGAATACATGGGGGACCTCTATCAAGCCACATAGTCGTGAGTCGTGGTTCTTTCAGAGCGACTATCCTTGCCACGCAATCCGCAAATCTATTCTGAGACTGAAGCTAACAAGGTTGTGCAAGAGAATAGAGCCGCAAGCCTACAACAGTAAGATCTTAGCCCGCACACTTATGAGACGGTGCACCTGGACATAGGATAAAATGCATTACTTATGAAGATGGAGATGTTGAGGATGATCCAACGGGTGATGCCTGAAAGATAGTTTCCTGGTCCGCACTTAAGCTGGTGCTTTTCATGGGGTTTTATCCATTTTTTGACCATGATGATCATTGGTCCCTTAGAGAGTAAGTTTGGTTGTAAATGTATGGAGTATAATCGTTCAAAAAACTGTACTTGATTATGGTTGTTCTCTATTGCTACTGTGTCCTAGGTGCCTAGGCTAGCTTTGTGCATCCTTGACTTCTAACTATTTCTAGTCTTCTTCTTCTTCTTCTTCTTCTCATTTGAACCATGTTTTGGTCCTTTATCAACAATGAAAATGGAATCCGGACATGGATCATTTGGAAATAAAAAGACTAGGTCATACATTTCAAAATCATCCATTGGCCATCGTCTTCAATATCATTCATGTTGTTTTCCCCAAGCTCATTTATTGTATATGTGACATGTTAATTTGTTGGTGAGGCACTTGTGTATAGCGCTTATGCAACCATGAGCTTATCTCTCAGGTGATAAATAGTCTACACTTCTAGGGCCGGAGAGTTCATAAGAAGAACAATTGTACTAGGTTTTACTAACTATGCAAGCACATGGAAGATATCTATGGAAAATTGTGCAAGTTTTTACCAGTTGAGTGAGGATAATACTTGGAGTAGGAGCTACCGGAAAATTGTGCTTGCTGCCTACACAAAAATTTGGCGGGTATCATCAGTGTGCAATGTTACTACACCACAACGGACATAGAATTTTAAAGCAGAATTGCATAAGTGGGTGGACGACAACATGTGGCCCTTACCTCTCTCACTGAAGCGGCCAATAGCCGTCATGTACGTGGGTACACCATTTGCAGGAAGGACCCACACATTAGTGCGGCAAAGATGACATGGTCTCAATGAATATATAGTCTTTCTTCGTATGGATCACCCCCACGGTGGAGATTAGCCGATGTAATTAGCAAGCACTAATTAAGATACACTCAAGTTTTTCTTGTATATTTACTCCAGGTCCGTGCAAAGAAAGTAAAGTTTTTTTTGGAAAAAGTCTATATATGGGGATCCCTTTTCCTAATAATAGTAGTCTGACTATTCCCAGGAGACCAAGTTAAACTGGAAACAACATTTTCTCCAAATTGCGGATCTAATTCATTCTTAAGATTTTTATAAAAAAATGTTGAATCCTGTCCAAATGTAAACTTTCTTTTCATACATGATAACCTAGAGTCCTTTTGTTCATTTTACATTCATCATGCTAAACGAGATTATCACTCATCAAAGTTGTATAATGGTGGTTCAGTTAGAAGTCCTCGTCTTGGGTTAACAAATTTATGATCGGTACTTCTGACTTTGCAAAGTTCAGAACAAAACCAAAATCGTAAGGTAATAGATTCCCGGTTGTGTTGCTTAACTACACATGCATTGATTGGACAATGCAGATTTTTGACATGTTGGGACGACAAGAACACATAAGTACCCCAAAACTATCTTAAGGTGACATACTAATGTGTAAGTGTGGCTTAATGATAGCAACTTGTTCCTTTTGCTCCTTGTACATGTATTTGATTTATTAATAGTTGATGCACAAATGCCAAACCTTTAAACTTAAATTCATTTTATATTAAGAGAATCTAAGTAGAAACAACTGTAATGAGTTGTGTTCCTTGAAAGTGTTTTTTCAGGGGCGTCTATAATGCAGATGTTGCCGATATGCCCCATCATTTAAAGTGTTGTTTCAAGAAGAAGAAAATTGCAATTGCACCAACTAAAAGGTCAACTACACAGAACAATTGCGGTGCATTTGCAACAAAAACAGAACAAAAATAAATGCCAAAAAAGAGTGAAAGTGCAATTACAACGAGGACAAGGTGCAATTGCACAAAAAGAAAACTGTAATTGCAACAAATATAGAACCGCAAAGTAACAAGAAAATGGTGACTGAAAATTCCGAAAGGGGACTACAACTTACAAAAGTAAGTGAAATAACCAAAGGTGACTGAAACCCAATTGGCAAAAAAGATTGGAAAAATAAAATGGTGCATCTGTTGTAGCACTGCTTTTAAATTACGGTGAATCTAGTTAATACAAGTCTGTGTTACTTTAAATTCATCAATCAACCGTCATCTACAATATAGTGAATTAGTCTTGATTTTTTCAGCTCCCATGTTACATTTGTATGACTATTATACAGTTGGGTGACGGCAATTATGTTGCACTTATGCACCCTCTCTCTCATCCCTGGCTGATAAATAACCGACACTTATGGTGCTACAGAGTCCATAAGAAGTAGAAAGTCTTCGACGTTGCTAGCTATTCTTGTGCAAGCATGAGGAATATATCCATGGAAATTAATGCGTGGTTTGACATGTTGAGACACAAGAATACATGGGAGTAGGAGGCAGCAGGAAACTTAATTTCTGCAAAAGAAGGAAAAACTATCGCAAGAAGGATGGGTCTTGGGCAACCATTAATGCAGGAGACGCTGGTTGACGAAACTGAACTGCAGGTCTGTAGCTGTTTGGTCGCTACTTTGAGTATGCCCCAGGATCTCGACTGCTATTGTTATTAAGATGGAGGTTTGAGGACGTTTTGATGACGAGCTTGTGCAGTGGGTTTTCAGGAAGTGGTTGGACTCGCTTTCCCTTCATACCCATATCCTGTAATCTCAGTAGTATGTATCTTCATTATGCTTTTAGTGGAAAGGGGTTAGCCCAGTCAAAAATCTCACGGTCAACATATTAATTTTCTGTTTTTTTATTCTTAGTTTTTGTGTCATGACATATAGAAGTGTGTTTAGTGGGATACGTCATCAGTCCACGTCTGTAACCCTATTCACAGGCTTAGGGTTTTTGGTGTATTTAGGTTTCTGAAATTGATATAATCTTAACGGTTACTAATCTCTCAATTATTTCTAGCAATCTCGAAGGGAAATGAATGTTGGTGGCAAAGCCAACATGTAATATGTTTTTTAGATGTTGCTTCTTCACACTCAAGCAACACCCTCGATGATGTACATGATGTGCCAGTCGAGGTGCACCGGGCAGGCCGGCTAAGGGGCAGTACGACGTGTAGCCGAGAAGGATGCCGACGTTGATGAATATCTAGCCAAAGCATAAACCTTTTTTGCAAGTCAATAGTAGTTTATTCCATAATGATAGAGTTATAATCGAGAGGCAAGAGAATCTCAATACATGGGGGTTCTCTACTGCACTATATACCTGATTTTCACATGGAACTGCTCTGCGGATGATTCAGTCTGCACGCAGCGACACGATGGCAAAACCAGCCATCCACTGCACTTTGATGTGACGAATGGACGAAGTGATATGGGTTGTCATGCAGAATTCGTTCACACAACGACGGGTGTATAGCAGCGTTGATTTTCACACGGCCGTATATCTCATCGAATATTTCACTGCATAGATCTCCATGTGCAGCTGGACGTACATCATATAGAGAGCATTTGGACCCAGAGCCAAAACGCCCCTCCCCTGACCCGTTTACCATCTTTGGTAAGTTAGCTTACCCAGGAAGAGCAAATTTGGTTTCTTTTAGTTTCAGACTTTTAGTTTACCACAACTTGTCATTCCTGTCCACGGGAGTGTACTTTTTTTTGCGAATAACATGGGAGTGTACTTGGCATGATGGATATGGCCTAATGGCCTGTGGGACTAGGCCGGTGGCTTGGCTCCGCTAGCTACAAAACAAGAGCAGCTTTAGCCGAGCGAGACATTGAACAGAAAGGAACTGACCATGTCTTCTTCCTATGCACTGCTCTTGTTCGATTCTGAATCCTCTGCTCTCCGGTTGCTGCTCTCCACAAGCAGCAAGTATCCCTCGGTGAGAGCTCTCCACAAGATATTTTTTTGGGAAAGCTCTTCACAAGTATTTCTCGGGCTGCGACACACCTCTCTCCACCCCTATCATTGTTTTGGTACCCATTAATAGTTTAATACATATATTTTCCCCTGCCTTCTAAGATCCATGTGCACCTCATGTCCTTAAAAGGAGCCCCATTCCCTTTCCCACTCATTCCACGCACGTCCATACCATTCAAAAATCTCCTTGCATGTGACGGGGGTTCAACACCTATGGTTTTATGATCTTCGTGATCCTACATGCCACCCGTGATGTTATCAAATACCTTAATGAATAATTTGTCTATGCGCTCAGACTCGTAGGAATAGGAGGAATGGGGAAGTTCACTATATCCATTCCACTTAGTATATCATGAATGAAAGAATGAAGATCTCTGAGGTAGCGTGTAAAAATTTGCTCTTCTTTCTTTTCTGGAAAGCAATTCTAAAGGTAGTCTTGGACGTGAGATCTGAAATGTACGGGCCGCCAATTCCGGCAATATAAGGAATATATTGTTTGCTAGGTTTTGAACGCCAGTACTCAATTAATATTCGATTATGTGATGCAAAATGACAGTATTAAGTTAATATTTGCAAACAAGAATCTATTCGATTATTTAAGCGGCCGCCAAAGCTGCAAGTAACCACACATTTTGAAGATAGCGTCAGTCACACGTCGAAGAGGCACCTTCTGAATGACAAGCTTGTTACAAATGTTCCAAAGCGTCTAGGCGAGGATCCCAACACACAACCATCTAATATGGCGGTAGCGAGAAGGAGAGGCATTGAATTCCGCAAGTAAGTCGGGGAAGTGGTATTGCACCACTGTCCACCGACCGTTTCATGGAAGCAAGCCCACATGAACTGGGCAGTAGAGCACGAGAAGAAGATGTGGTTAGCATCCTCGATCGTGCCACAGATGGGACACCTCCCATCGCCCGGGCCGTTACGCTTGAGGACTTCAACCCTAGAGGGAAGGCGTCCACGGATCTATTGCCACAGGAAGATCCTGATCTTCAGAGGGAGGCGGATGTCCCGGATCAGGCTAAAGGGTTCTGGGGCCGTCGAGGGCGCGATGGCGGCGTACAAGGACTTCGTGGAGAAGTGGCCAGACGGCTCAAGGTGCCAAGAAATGGCATCTTGGTCCTCCTCGACATTCATCGGCATAGGGGCCACGTCTTGGAGGAGGGAGTCCCAAGCAGCCACCTCGAGGGGGCCGAAGGGGCGAGGGAAAGCAAGACGCCCTATGTCAATAAGGGTCGTCTTGGCAGAGACCCGAGGGTCGGCCGCAATGGCAAAGAGTTCTGGGAATCGCACAACCAAGGGGGAGTCCCCAAGCTATCGGTCGAAACAGAACAGGGTCAAGGAGCCGGATCCAACAGAGATGGACGCACCGATGCGGAGGACAGGCAAAAGCTAGATCATGGACTACCAGAACTGGGATCGACCCGTACGCTGGCAGAAGGCCAGAGGTTGTCCCCTAAGGTATTTATTACGGATGATGGTAAGCCAGAGGCCTCCCTCCCCATTGGCGATACGCCACAGCCAGCGGGTCAGGAGGGCAATGTTCAAGCGACGAGATGACAGGATCCCAAGGCCACCCTGGTCTTTGGGTTTGCAAATGTTGGGCCATCTCACCATATGATACTTATATTTTTCTCCCTCGCCTGCCCAATAGAACCTCAACTGGTATTTAGCGACCTCCTGATGGAGGGTCTCATGGAGGCTATAGAAGCTCATGAGGAACAAGAGAAGGCTAGCAAGCGAGGAGTTGATTAGAATCACCCTGGCCGCTTTTGACAGCCAACGCCCCTGCAAGGGCTCAACCCGGTGCTGCATTCAAGTCACCGTCGGGCGGAGGTCAGCCACAGTGAGTCTAGAGTCACTAATGGGTATCCCCACGTAGGTCATGGGGAAGGAACCCAGGCGGCAGTTCAGCCGGTCCGCAATGGATATCGCCTCCTGCAGAGGATATCCAAGGACCATCACTTCACTCTTATCAAAGTTAATGGTAAGCCCAGAGATCTGTTGGAAACACAGGAGGAGGAACTTTAGGTTGGGGATGTCGGACGCGGAGCCCTCCACCATAACTATGGTGTCATCCGCATATTGGAGGAGGGAGACCCCTCCCCCACCCACAAGGTGGGGGACAACGCCGCAGAGGTGGCCACAAGCTTTGGCCTTATCAAGAATGACCGCGAGGGCATCGACCACCATTTGAATAGAAACAGGGAGAACGGATCGCCCTGGTGAACCCCACATAAGGTGGGGAAGTGAGGTCCAATCTTGCCGTTGATTTTGGACGCAGTCCGACTGCAGGTGACCAGTTGCATAACGCGGGTCACCCAATGGTCGTCGAAACCCTTACAAAGCAGAACTTCCCAAAGTAAGGGCTAGTGGACAGTGTCGTAGGCTTTGTGGAATTCTAACTTTAGGAAGACCGCGCGGTGGTGTTTGGAGCGGACTTCATGGAGGACCTCGTGAAAGGCCATTACCCCATCCAAAATGAACCGGCCTTGGATGAAGGCGGATTGGTTGGGGTGGGTGACAGAGTCTGCAAGAAGGGTCACCCTATTGGCGTACCCTTTAGCCAAGATCCTAAAGATCACGTTGATCACCGTGATCGGGCGGAATTGGCGGATGTCGGACGCCCCCGGAACCTTGGGGATGAGGGTAATGATCCCATAGTTTAGGCGCCCAAGGTCCATGGTCCCAGGGAAGAATTCGTTGAAGAGGGCCATGACCTCCGGTTTGATGGTTTGCCAGAACATTTTGAAGAACGAGACTGGCAATCCATCCGGGCCCGGAGCCGAGGAGGGGTTCATGCCCTTGATTGCCACTAGGACCTCATCCTCCGAGAAGGGGGCGACCAAGGCCGCGTTGGCCTCGACGGAAACTAGCTGGGCGCCCGACCAGGTGTCGGGAGCCAGCGCAGCCCCACCCCGAGGGATGGGAGAGAAAAGGGCTTTATAAAAGTCGTCTACATGGACTTGGATGTCCGAGGGGCGAGTGAGCTGAGTATCGCCGTCCCACAGAGAGTGGATGGAATTCTGACGACGCCGGCCATTGGCGATCGCCTGGTAAGCCATGTTAGCGTCACCATGGTTCACCCATCGTTGGGTGCCGCGCAGCCGCCAGTAAGCCTCTTCATCAGAGTAGATGACCGAGAGCCGGTCCTCGAGATCATATCTCAGCATCCACTCGCCCGAGAGATCTCGATGAGTCATGAAGCGCCGTGGCCTGGATGGCACACAGGAGGGCCTTCTTGCGCTCACGCAGATCACGTCCAAGGTTCGCGCCCCAACCCTTCATAAATTGGCGGGCCAGCTTGGCGCAGAACTGCCAAGAGTCAACGGCGGACATGGCACGGTGAGGAGCATCTCGCGCGGCGATCCACTTGACCGTAACGTCCTCGCGGAATCCGGCCTGGTTGAGCCAAAAGAGGTCAAACTGGAACTGAGGAGGGACTGGGGGCGTTCATCCGCGGAGGAGAGGAGGAGGGGGACGTGGTCGGACCCGATCCGGGTGATGGCCTGCAACGAGGCCAGGGGCATCTAAGCTCCCAATCCGGAGAGACTAGGATGCGGTCCAGAACAGACTGCGTCGGGTTCGCCTCTTTTGGCTCAACTCATAGACCCCCGTTCGCTCAACTCACGGATGCCAAGCTCCGCGATGCAATCGTTAAACATCTGCATCCGGGGACAGTTAACCTTGTCGTTATTCTTCTCATCCGGAGAGCGGATGAGGTTAAAGTCACCTCCCACAACCACTGGGAGGGAGGAACCAGAGATCTTCTGTTGCAGCTTAGCAAGGAAGGTAGACAATGATGACCTCCCACTTAAAATTGAGAGCCCGCTCGAAGATCTCCATACTAACAAAGAACTCGCCCCGGTCCATACGGCCCACCTCAAAGGTAGCATCTTTCACACCTAACGGGATGCCACCCGAATGGCCATTGTTCCCACTAGAAGGGAGCCAATGCCAGGAAAACAGGTGGGAGCTAAGACTGTCAAGCTCGGGGAGACAGAACTCTGTGCGCATGGTTTCTTGCATGGCAATGATGTCTATGTGTTCGTCGCAGATGTACTCAACTAGCTAGTGGCGGCGGCCATCATGGTCGAAACCGCGGATGTTCCAGAAGAGGGCGCACATCTAAACCGCCATAGAGGGGCTGCTTGACCCCAGGATGATGGATGCGCTATGAGCTATGAGTGCGGCAGTGCGGGAGCGAGTGCGGCCATGGATTTCCTCGACTGGCATCCCAGAAGGAGGCTGGGGTGCCGGAGCGCGGAGGAGGTGGGCACGGGTTTCGGCGAGTTTCCCGTCAAGGATCTCGCGAGCCTGGATAGCCGCAATCTGCTCTAAGGGGGACCCACTTCCCCCCTGAAAACTACACACGAGTTTAGGGCTACCTTGGCAAGGCGGTCGAGCAGGACCGCTTCGAGCGCAGAAAACGAACAACTGGAAGAGCTGGAGGGGATGTCGGTCGCACCTGTCTCGAGGTTCCGGGCCGCAGCCCGAATCTCAGTCCGCTCGGAGATGGACGGAGCCCGGATCTTAGCCAGCAAGAAAATATCTGTATTTTAAAAATTAATTACCGCTAGGAAATATCTGAATTTTGTCTATATATACTAGGCCAGCAGGCTAGACCGATAGTATCCTTGCTCGAGAATCCAGACAATATACCTGAACCACTCACTCGCTAGTTATATCGGCAAGTCAGCAGAGCTCATCGATTAATGGCGGTCAAGCTCACGCTACCACCGGCAGAACTGCTCTCCCAGGTGGCCAAGCTAGGCTCCCTCCTCACCCTTCTCCTTCTCGCGCTGCTGCTACCCGCCTTCCTCAGGGTCGCCTACGGCTACCTCCTCTTCAATGGCATCGTCCTCGCGCTGGGCATCCAGGCCTTCGTCGGCAGCACAGCTTCCATCGCTGACGAGTCCTCGAGTACCGGTCAGGCTGACGCGCCTGTCGGCATCGCGGCCTCACCATTCCAGAGAGCTGGATCAGTCCGTCCTGATGACCGGACGACAGTTGCTGATGATGATCGTGTGGTGGTTCCTGCCTTTGTGGCGAGTAATATAATCGATCTGAAGATCAAGACCAAGGAGGTGGTGCTGAAGGTGCTGAAGAAGTGCCTGTCGACGGCGAGCATCTTCTTCCTCAGTGCGCTGAACGGCAGCCAGGCCGGCGGAGAGGAAAAGGGACAGCAAGAGGAGCAGGATGATTTTGAGGTCGACTTGGACGGCGCCGTGACGATGAGCCGGCAGGAGCTTTTCCCCAACTGGCCAATAGCTCCTGTGCGACGTTTTTCATGCGAATTGGAAGGAGTGCGATGTAGTTTGAATGAATGGCTGTGATGCGACATCTTCGAAGCCAACAATAGCTCCAATATGACATGGCTCTGTTTAACCGTGAAATGAAAAACACGAGGGGTTAGGGATTTGAGTTATGACACGTGGGACCCACCAGTTACTCGCATCCGGGTGGGACCCACAACTTATCCACACAAGCATGCCCGTGCTCATCAGCGTGCCCCGACCCGAGCCAGCCACGAGCCCGAGCCAGCCCGCCCCTCCATTGCTTGCCCTGCCCCTTTCCTTTCCCACCTTCTTCTTCCTCTGCTCCGGCAACGAAGCGCGCCGCCAGCGAGTGATGTCTAGCTCGACTTCGGCCACCCACCAATCATGGACGCAGTAAGGTCCACTGCCGTTGACAGGATGCCCCGATTGCCCGCGGATGGAGCCTCTCAAGCGTTTGACTTGTGTGAGGGAAGAAAATGGCAACCGTGGGCGTGAGTTCGTGAAATGTTTGAGCAAGCCACAGCCGGGGCAGGTTAGATCTGTGTTCTTGACCAATCCTATGGTCTAATTTCTCCCTATTTCTTTCTTTTTTCCTCGAATTAGGGCGGTGGATCTGGGTGGTGGATCTAGGATTCATGCGCCGCTGGCCCCCTGTCTTTCAGGTTCTAAAGAAATGTGGGGCATTTTGAGTGGCTCGATGACTATGTTGAAAGGTTGAAATTGGAGGGATCAATCCCAACCCAAGAGCTCAATTTTGGGTGGGGCTTGCCGTGGAACAAGCCCCCAATTTGGCGGACAGAGCCGATCAGATGATGCACAGTGCAAAACTGAAGTGTGAATTGAAGAAAATCGGCAAGCAACTAAAGCATCTGATCAATTTGAAGCAGCAAGCAAATATGATGGCTGGAGCATTTTATGGTTGTGTCATTGTTATGGGTTTATTTTACTTGATGTTCATCAATCGCTAGAAATTGTTAGAGTTTCAGTTAGTTAGTCAGCTAGTTCAGGGGTGCCCAGTAGTTTGAGTTAGCCAGGGATCATTTGTTAGATGAATTTGAATTTGTGTGAAGCAAAACTTGCTTGAATTATTGTAATGATATTCTCAGGGGCCCTATTCAGTGTTCATGCTCTGTTTCCTCTGTTTTTGTTCTTCAGTTAACAGAGTACACACCCAAATTCAGTTTCTAGTAAAAACAAAATTGGGCTACCGAATAGATGTTGGGCCGTGAGAAAATGGGCCCTGAGAAAATAACCATGCCCAAATAGAGACTAGCCCACCCGCGTAGGGGCACCAGCCCACCTCTAACTTTGGTAAATAAAATGTTACTTGTTCTTACTTTGGCCTTTTTCTTGCACTAAATTTTGTGATGGATCATTTTTTGATGCACTAAAACTAAATGTTAATTGTTTTTATGCATGTCTACGGTTCCATGAACTAAATGAGTTGCATGCTTGCATGAAGTAAATTAGTTTGCATTTCCTAGTTGCATGTCCATAGTGGGTTTGCATGGGGCTCATAGTTGCATGTCCATGGTTTGGCCAATATTTTCAAGATGGTGTGTGTGGTGATTGGGGTGTAGCAACCCGGGCTCGTAGCAACCCATAGCAATACACAAATAATAAGCAAGAACAACCCATAGCAATCTACAAATAATAACACGAAACACACAATATATATAGTAGCATAACGATTGCAACCCATAGTTCCATGATAGCCTTACAACTTAAAATACTAATACAACTTAGTAATGTTGGGGAACGTAGTAATTTCAAAAAATTTCCTACGCACTCGCAAGATCATGGTGATGGTATAGCAACGAGAGGGGAGAGTGTGTCCACGTACCCTCGTAGACCGAAAGCGGAAGCGTTAGAACAACGCGGTTGATGTAGTCGTACGTCTTCACGGCCTGACCGATCAAGCACCGAAACTACGGCACCTCCGAGTTCTAGCACACGTTCAGCTCGATGACGCCCCTCGAACTCTGATCCAGCCGAGTGTCGAGGAGAGTTCCACAAGACGACGGCGTGGGACGATCTTGATGTACTACCGACGCAGGGCTTTGCCTAAGCACCGCTACGATATTATCGAGGTGGATTATGGTGGAGGGGGGCACCGCACACGGCTAAGAGATCCAAGGGATCAATTGTTGTTGTGCCTAGAGGTGCCCCCTGCCCCCGTATATAAAGGAGCAAGGGGGGAGGGGGCAACCGGCCTAGTAGTGGCGCGCCAAGGGGAGTCCTACTCCCACCGGGAGTAGGACTCCCTCCTTCCTTGTGGGAGTAGGAGAAGGGGGAAAGAGGGGAAGAGGAGGAAGGAAAAGGGGGCCGCACCCCTTGTCCAATTCGGACTAGAGGGGGGCGGCGCGCCTCCTTCCTTTCGGCCTCTCTCCTCAATTCCCGTATGGCCCAATAAGGCCCATATACTCCCCGGCGAATTCCCGTAACTCTCCCAGACTCAAAAATACCGAATCACTCTGAACCTTTCGAACTCCGAATATAGTCGTCCAATATATCGATCTTTACGTCTCGACCATTTCGAGACTCCTCGTCATGTCCCAGATCTCATCCGGGACTCCGAACTCCTTCGGTACATCAAAACTCATAAACTCATAACATAACTGTCATCGAAACCTTAAGCGTGCGGATCCTACGGGTTCGAGAACAATGTAGACATGACCTAGAACTATTCTCGGTCAATAACCAATAGCAGAACCTAGATGCTCATATTGGCTCCCACATATTCTACGAAGAGCTTTATCGGTCAAACCGCATAACAACATACGTTGTTCCCTTTGTCATCGGTATGTTACTTGCCCGAGATTCGATCGTCGGTATCCAATACCTAGTTCAATCTCGTTATCGGCAAGTCTCTTTACTCATTATGTAATGCATCATCCCGCAACTAACTCATTAGTCACATTGCTTGCAAGGCTTATAGTGATGTGCATTACCGAGAGGGCCCAGAGATACCTCTC
Organism: Aegilops speltoides; assembly: GCA_021437245.1. NCBI lineage: Eukaryota > Viridiplantae > Streptophyta > Magnoliopsida > Poales > Poaceae > Aegilops > Aegilops speltoides. The sequence continues at coordinate 486,021,874 of CM038147.1, forward strand.
CGACAATCGGAGTGACAAAACCTAATCTCGAAATATGCCAACCCAACATGTACCTTTGAAGACACCTGTAGTACTCCTTTATAATCACGCAGTTACGTTGTGACGTTTGGTAGCACCCAAAGTGTTCCTCCGGTAAACGGGAGTTGCATAATTCTCATAGTTACAGGAACATGTATAAGTCATGAAGAAAGCAATAGCAGTATACTAAACGATCAAGTGCTAGGCTAACGGAATGGGTCATGTCAATCACATCATTCTTCTAATGATGTGATCCCACTAATCAAATGACAACACATGTCTATGGTTAGGAAACATAACCATCTTTGATTAATGAGCTAGTCAAGTAGAGGCATACTAGTGACTATATGTTTGTCTATGTATTCACACATGTATCATGTTTCCGGTTAATACAATTCTAGCATGAATAATAAACATTTATCATGAAATAAGGAAATAAATAATAACTTTATTATTGCCTCTAGGGCATATTTCCTTCAGTCTCCCACTTGCACTAGAGTCAATAATCTAGTTCACATCGCCATGTGATTTAATACCAATATTCATATCTGCATATGATTAACACCCATAGTTCACATCTTCTTGTGACCAACACCCAAAGGGTTTACTAGAGTCAATAATCTAGCTCACATTGCTATGTGATTAACACCCAAAGAGTACAAAGGTATGATCATGTTTTGCTCGTGAGAGAAGCTTAGTCAACGGTTCTGTCATATTCAGAGCCGCATGTATTTTGCAAATATTCTATGTCTACAATGCTCTGCATGGAGCTACTCTAGCTAATTGCTCCCACTTTCAATATGTATCCAGATTGAGACTTAGAGTTTTCTGGATCGGTGTAAAAGCTTGCATCATTGTAACTTCTTACGACGGGCTCTTTTATCACCTCCATAATCGAGAAACATCTCCTTAGTCCTCACTAAGGATATTCTTGACCGCTTTCCAGTGATCTACTATTAGATCAAAATTTTATTCCTTTGCCAAACTCAGAGCAAGGTATACAATATGTCTAGTTCACAGCATAGCATACTTTATAGAACCTATGACTGAGGCATAGGGAATGACTTTTCATTCTCTTTCTATTTTCTACCATGGTCGGGTCTCGAGTCTTCCTCAATTTCACACCTTGCAACACAGGCAAGAACTCCTTCTTTGACTGTTCCATTTTGAACTATTTTCAAAAATTTATCAAGGTATGTATTCATTGAAAAAATCTTATCAAGCGTCTTGATCTATCTATATAGATCTTGATGCTCAATGTGTAAGTAGCTTTGCTGAGGTCTTTCTTTTAAAGAACTTCTTTCAAACACTCCTTTATGCTTTGCAGAATAATTCTACATTATTTCCGATCAACAATATGTCATTCACATATACTTATCAGAAATGTTGTAGTGCTCCCACTCACTTTCTTGTAAATACAGGCTTCACCGTAAGTCTGTACAAAACTATATGCTTTGATCAACTTATCAAAGCGTATATTCCAACTCTGAGATGCTTGCACCAGTCCATAGATGGATCGCTGGAGCTTGCACATTTTCTTAGCACCTTTAGGATTGACAAAACCTTCTGATTGCATCATATACAACTCTTCTTTAAGAAAACCATTAAGGAATGTAGTTTTGACATCCATTTGCAAGATTTCATAAAATGTGGCAATTGTTAACATGATTCGGATAGACTTAAGCATCGCTAAAGTTGAGAAAATCTCATTGTAGTCAACACCTTGAACTTTTCAAAAACCTTTTTGCGACAAGTCGAGCTTTGTAGATAGTAACACTACTATCAACATCCGTCTTCCTCTTGAAGATCCATTTATTTCTTATGGTTTGCCGATCATCGGGCAAGTCCACCAAAGTCCACACTTTGTTCTCATACATGGATCTTATCTCAGATTTCATGGACTCCAGCCATTTTGCGGAATCTGGGCTCATCATCGCTTCCTCATAGTTCGTAGGTTTATCATGGTCTAGTAACATGATTTTCGAACAGGATTACCGCATTCACTCACAGTGCGGACTGTACTCTGGAAGACCTACGATGTTTCGTAGTAACTTGATCTGAAGTTTCATGATCATCATCATTAGCTTCCTCACTAATTGGTGTAGGAATCACTGGAACTGATTTCAGTGATGAACTATTTTCCAATTAGAGGAGAAGGTATAGTTACCTCATCAAGTTCTACTTTCCTCCCACTCACTTCTTTCGAGAGAAACTCCTTCTCTAGAAAGGATCCATTTTAGCAACGAATATCTTGCCTTCGGATCTGTGATTGAAGGTGTACCCAACAATTTCCTTTGGGTATTATATGAAAACGCACTTCTCTGATTTGGGTTTTGAGCTTATCAGGTTGAAAACCTTTTTCATATAAGCATCGCAACTCCAAACTTTAAGAAATGACAGCTTAGGTTTTCTTCTAAACCATAGTTCATACGGTGTCGTCTCAATGGATTTAGATGGTGCCCTTTTAACGTGAATGCAGCTGTCTCTAATGCATAACCCCAAAACAATAGTGGTAAATCAGTAAGAGACATCATAGATCGCACCATATCCAATAAAGTGCGATTCTGACGCTCGACACACCATGACGTTGTGGTGTTCTGTGGCGTGAGCTGTGAAACTATTCCACATTGTTTTAATTGAAGACCAAACTCGTAACTCAAATATTCGTCTCCGTGATCAAATCGCAGAAACTTTATTTTCTTGTTATGATGATTTTTCCACTTCACTCTGAAATTCTTTGAACCTTTCAACTATTTCAGACTTATGTTTCATCAAGTAGATATACCCATATCTGCTCAAATCATCTTGTGAAGGTCAGAGAGTAACGATACTTGCCATGAGCATCAATACTCATTGGATCGCATACATCGGTATGTATTATTTCCAACAAGTTAGTAGCTCGTTCCATTGTTCCGGAGAATGGAGTTTTAGTCATCTTGCCCAAAAGGCACGGTTCGCAAGCATCAAATGATCCATAACCAAGTGATTCCGAAAATCCATCTTTATGGAGTTTCTTCATGCGCTTTACACCGATATGACCCAAACGGCAGTGCCACAAATAAGTTGCACTATCATTATTAACTTTGCATCTTTTGGCATCAATATTATGAATATGTGTATCACTACGATCGACATCCAACAAACTATTTTCATTGGGTGTATGACCATTGAAGGTTTTATTCATGTAAACAGAACAATAATTATTCTCTTACTTTAAATGAATAACCGTATTGCAATAAACATGATCAAATCATATTTATGCTCAACGCAAATGCCAAATAACATTTATTTAGGTTTAACACTAATCCCGAAACTATAGGGAGTGTGTGATGATGATCATATCAATCTTGGAACTACTTCCAACACTCATCGTCACTTCCCTTTCAACTAGTCTCTGCTTATTCTCAGAACTCCTATTTCGAGTTACTAATCTTAGCAATCAAGAAGTATCAAATACTCAAGGGCTACTATAAACACTAGTAAGGCACACATCAATAACCTGTATATCAAATATACCCTTGTTCACTTTGCCATCCTTCTTATCCACCAAATATTCAGGGCATTTCCGCTTCTAGTGACCATTCCATTTGCAGTGTAAGCACTCAGTTTCAGGCTTTGGTCCAGCTTTGGTCTTCTTCACGGGAGTGACAACTTGCTTGTCATTCTACTTGAAGTTTCCCTTTCTTTCCCTTTGCCCTTTTCTGGAAACTAGTGGTCTTGTCAATCATCAACACTTGATGCTCTTTCTTGATTTCTACCTTCGTTGATTTCAACATCATGAAGAGCTTGGGAATCGTTTTCGTCATCCCTTGCATATTATAGTTCATCACGAAGTTCTAGTAACTTAGTGATGGTGACTAGAGAATTCTGTCAATCACTATCTTATCTGGAAGATTAACTCCCACTTGATTCAAGCAATTGAAGTACCCAGACAATCTGAGCACATGCTCACTAGTTGAGCGATTCTCCTCCATCTTTTAGCTATAGAACTTGTTGGAGACATCATATCTCTCAATTCGGGTATTTGCTTGAAATATTAACTTCAATTCGTGGAACATCTCATATTGTCCATGACGTTCAGAACGCCTTTGAAGTCCCGATTCTAAGCCGTTAAGCATGGTGCACTAAACTATCAAGTAGTCATCATATTGAGCTTAGCCAAACGTTCATAACGTCTGCATCTGCTCCTGCAATAGGTCTGTCACCTAGCGGTGCATTAAGGACATAATTCTTCGTGCAGCAATGAGGATAAACCTCGATCACGGATCCAATCCGCATCATTGCTACTAACATTTTTCAACACAATTTTCTCTAGGAACATATCAAAATAAACATATGAAAGAAACAACGCGAGCTATTGATCTATAACATAATTTGCAAAATACTACCAGGACTAAGTTCATGATAAATTTAAGTTCAATTAATCATATTACTTAAGAACTCCCACTTAGACAGACATCTCTCTAGTCATCTAAGTGATTACGTGATCCAAATCAACTAAACCATGTTCGATCATCACGTGAGATGGAGTAGTTTCAATGGTGAACATCACTATGTTGATCATATCTACTATATGATTTACGTTCGACCTTTCGGTCTCCGTGTTCCGAGTCCATATCTGTATATGCTAGGCTCGTCAAGTTTAACCTGAGTATTCCGCGTGTGCAACTGTTTTGCACCCGTTGTATTTGAACGTAGAGCCTATCACACCCGATCATCACATGGTGTCTTAGCACGAAGAACTTTCGCAATGGTGCATACTCAGGGAGAACACTTCTTGATAATTAGTGAGAGATCATCTTAAAATGCTACCGTCAATCAAAGCAAGATAAGATGCATAAAGGATAAACATCACATGCAATCAATATAAGTGATATGATATGGACATCATCATCTTGTGCTTGTGATCTCCATCTTCGAAGCACCGTCATGATCACCATCATCACCGGCGCGACACCTTGATCTCCATCGTAGCATCGTTGTCGTTACGCCATCTATTGCTTCTACGACTATCGCTACCGCTTAGTGATAAAGTAAAGCAATTACAGGGCGTTTGCATTTCATACAATAAAGCGACAACCATATGGCTCCAGCCTAGTTGCCGATAACTTCGGTTACAAAACATGATCATCTCATACAATAAAATATAGCATCACGTCTTGACCATATCACATCACAACATGCCCTGCAAAAACAAGTTAGACGTCCTCTACTTTGTTGTTGCAAATTTTACGTGGCTGCTACGGGCTTTAGCAAGAACCGTTCTTACCTACGCATCAAAAACCACAACGATAGTTCGTCAAGTTGGTGCTGTTTTAACCTTCGCAAGTGAGAGAGACAGACACCCGCCAGCCACCTTTAAGCACGAGTGCTCGTAACGGTGAAACCAGTCTCGCGTAAGCGTACGCGTAATGTCGGTCCGGGCCGCTTCATCTCACAATACCGCCGAACCAAAGTATGACATGCTGGTAAGCAGTATGACTTGTATCACCCACAACTCACTTGTGTTCTACTCGTGCATATAACATCGACGCATAAAACCTAGGCTCGGATGCCACTGTTGGGGAACGTAGTAATTTCAAAAAAATTCCTACGCACACGCAAGATCATGGTGATGGTATAGCAATGAGAGGGGAGAGTGTGTCCACGTATCCTCGTAGACCGAAAGCGGAAGCGTTAGAACAACGCGGTTGATGTAGTCGTACGTCTTCACGGCCTGACCGATCAAGCACCGAAACTACGGCACCTCCGAGTTCTAGCACTCATTCAGCTCGATGACGTCCCTCAAACTCCGATCTAGCTGAGTGTCGAGGGAGAGTTCCGTCAGCACGACGGCGTGGTGACGATCTTGATGTACTACCGACAGAGGGCTTCGCCTAAGCACCGCTACGATATTATCGAGGTGGATTATGGTGGAGGGGGGCACCGCACACGGCTAAGAGATCCAAGGGATCAATTGTTGTTGTGCCTAGAGGTGCCCCCGCCTCGTATATAAAGGAGCAAGGGGCGGCCGGCCTAGTAGGGGCGCCAAGGGGAGTCCTACTCCCACCGGAGTAGGACTCCTCCTTCCTTGTTGGAGTAGGAGAAGGGGAAAGAGGGAAGAGGAGGAAGGAAAAGGGGCCACACCCTTGTCCAATTCGGACTAGAGGGGGCTGCGCGCCTTCCTTTCGCCTCTCTCCTCAATTCCCGATGGCCCAATAAGGCCCATATACTCCCGGCGAATTCAGTAACTCTCCCAGATTCGAAAAATACCGAATCACTGAACCTTTCGAACTCCGAATATAGTCGTCCAATATATTGATCTTTACATCTCGACCATTTCGAGACTCCTCGTCATGTCCCCGATCTCATCCGGACTCGAACTCCTTCGTTACATCAAAACTCATAAACTCATAATATAACTCATCATCGAAACCTTAGCGTGCGGACCCTACCGGTTCGAGAACAATGTAGACATGACCTAGAACTATTCTCGGTCAATAACCAATAGTGGAACCTGGATGCTCATATTGGCTCCCACATATTCTACGAAGATCTTTATCGGTCAAACCGCATAACAACATACGTTGTTCCCTTTGTCATCGGTATGATACTTGCCCGAGATTCGATCGTCGGCATCCAATACCTAGTTCAATCTCATTATCGGCAAGTCTCTTTACTCGTTACGTAATGCATCATCCCGCAACTAACTCATTAGTCACATTGCTTGCAAGGCTTATAGTGATGTGCATTACCGAGAGGGCCCAGAGATACCTCTCTGACAATCGGAGTGACAAAACCTAATCTCGAAATATGCCAACCCAACATGTACCTTTGGAGACACCTGTAGTAATCCTTTATAATCACCCAGTTACGTTGTGACGTTTGGTAGCACCCAAAGTGTTCCTCCGGTAAACGGGAGTTGCATAATTCTCATAGTTACAGGAACATGTATAAGTCATGAAGAAAGCAATAGCAGTATACTAAACGATCAAGTGCTAGGCTAACGGAATGGGTCATGTCAATCACATCATTCTTCTAATGATGTGATCCCACTAATCAAATGACAACACATGTCTATGGTTAGGAAACATAACCATCTTTGATTAATGAGCTAGTCAAGTAGAGGCATACTAGTGACTATATGTTTGTCTATGTATTCACTAATGCATCATGTTTCCGGTTAATACAATTCTAGCATGAATAATAAACATTTATCATGAAATAAGGAAATAAATAATAACTTTATTATTGCCTCTAGGGCATATTTCCTTCAAATAATAGTAGCATGACTATTACAACTTAAAAAAACTAATACGATATATAAATAGCAAGCTACATAGACCGGGGGCACCAAATGCGGGTTCTCCTTCGGGTTCTTCTTCTCCTCCTCCTCCGGGTGAACAACGCCACCTCGCTCCTCCGGGCGCCGCCCTTCACTCCTCCCCGTTGTTGATGGGGTACGGGAGCATGTGCATAACGCCGTTGTTGGAGAAGATGTTGTTGAAGTCGGTGAAGATATTATAGGTGGTGAAAGCTATGAACTCACAACCAACCCAATAAGCTCGCCCGAGGAGATGGAAAGCATCAAAAAGGTTAGTGAACGTGGCGAGGAGCCCAACCACAATGCCGTTGTTGTTGACCTCCTCAAGATGGTACATCCGAGGAGAGCCGCGGGGGAGGTGGCGGAAGCCGGCCTCAAGGAAGAACTCCGTTAACTCCCTTGCGCCCCTCCACCTTGAGATCGCCCACACCCTAAGGGTTCTCTCTACATACACTCCGGCCAGGTAGAGACTCTCCGACACACGGTTGGGGGGGGGGAAGCGGTAGGTGGGGGCGTTGTACTGCATGGTGGCGGGGTGGCTCGAGGGCTCGATCGGATTTGATGGAGGAGAAGGAAGAAGGAGGGCAGAGGAGGTAGAGGATGGGGTATGATGGATGAGGAGGGAGAGTAAGACGATAGTGCCCGGCTTAAATAGCCCAAGTGCGACGTGGTTTCACCCCGTAGAAACCTAGAATTAATGGGCGGGCGGCGTTTGGTGGCGCCCCATGAAAGTGTGTACACGAGCGTGGGAAACAGGCTGCGACACTTCTGTGCCACCGGTCGCGGGTCAAGGGGGACGGGTTCACGCACGCATCTATGCTGTCGTGGGTCAAGAGGACACGCCTGCCCCGGGTTCTCTGTGTGTGCCGCCCGTGCATGTATGCTGTAGCCCATTAATTTGCCCATCTTGCTAGGGCCTGGCTAGAGGGCAACGTTTGGTCGATGGGAGACGTGACAATAATGGACGCCTTCTTTTGCCCATCTTGTAACGGGCAGCACGCCGTTTGAACTGCATCGATTATCGTGCCAGTATTGTGTCGTTCAGAGAGGAGCACGCCATGCACCGCACGCCATGCACCGTTGGATTTTTGGTTGTCTTCATCGGGGTCTGGCTGCTGCTGCATTGTGGCCGGGTGCATGCTTTGATGCGATGCTGCATCAGTGCTAATGGTAGGCATGCGACAGCTTACTGCGTCGATAGGGGTGGCGGAGCATGGCTACGTCGAGGGCGGGCATGCATGCAACGCATGGGTGCAGTTCTGCGGGTGGGCATGCATGCTGCGGGTAGGCACGGGCACGCATGCAACGATGGAAAGGACATTGCGTAGGCTTGGTCCATGCCCCGCGTCAACTCTTGCCGTTGGATTCAAATGAATGGTCCTGATGCCCCAATGAGAGAGGCCGATCCAAACCCCACTGATTCAACCAATCAGCGCATCTCATGCGGAGCGATGCACACTGCTTCAACCAATCAGCGCGTCTCATGCGGATCGATGCACACTGTAGCTAACCCTAGCGCCTGATCTCAACCGTCCACGCACAAAGATCGACGACCCGGTAGTGTGTGGGGTTTTGAGGGGTTTTGAGAGGGGTTTTGAGGGGTTTTGACTCATTAGGGTTGAGCATAACTAATTCAAAAAAAATAAAAAAAAATAAAACATGCACACATAGTCTTATTATGTCATATAGTAACGAGAAAAATATATAAATACGGTTTACATACATTTTTACGAAAAGCCCTTCACTAAATTGTCATTCCTCAAACAATGTAGTATGGAGTTCAAGGGAGAGAGTAGTGGGCACCCGAGAGTAGTTGGGGTTTTGAAAATGAGAAGTGCGAAAACCTCACCAAAACTTCATTTTGGATTGACTAAGAAAGATCTTAACTTACTTTTCTCATTTTCATGTTTTAAATTTGTTATATATATATATATAATTTTCTATTAAACCTTGTTTTTTCAAAAAGAAAAGAAAATAATAGAAAATTAATTCAATAAATAGTGAGACTTTAGATTTACATTATATAGGTAGAACAGATGTCTAGAAAAATTATTTGGCTGGTTTAGACAAGGTGCCAAAAAAACTTGCTTAAGTATGAGGCCGTTTAACCTACCTTTGGAGGTCATTTGAAACACACTTTTCATGACTATGAGTTCAACTTACCAAAAGGGCTCGGATTGATCAGCAAGCAAACATATTTCAGTTGAGGTACTTTAGATAGCATTAAAACATCAATACCCCATCCCTAATTCATATTTGAGCCCAAATTTGAATTTAAAACAATGACACAAATATTATCTATTATTTTATTTGGCTGGTTTAGACAAGGTACCAACAAACAAGTTCGAATAGAAATACGGGGATACATAGTGACTACCAGTACGCACCAAGTTACAAATATTATTACATGACACAAATTTTCAAACTGTTCTCTGTTCTACCTCTTCCTACCACGTCGTGTGCCCTTCTTTGCCTTAGCACTTCTTGTTTTTGGTTCTACTACACACACAAGTTCACTGATCATCTTGGTTTTCTTCATTGGTCTTTCCAACACCTCGCCAGCACCCTCGAGATCAGTGTCTTTAGTCTGAATGTTGTCAGCAGTTTCAATTTCTTCGGTGTGTACCTCAACATGGGTTTCTTCAGTCTGAACCTCGACACGCTGATGTTCAGTTTCAACCTCGAGAGCAGTTTCTTCAGTCTAAATGTTGATTGCAATTTCAGTTTCTTCTGTGTGCACCTCCACATCAATTTCTTCAGTCTGAATGTTGACTGCAGCAGGATTTTCTTCTGTTTGCTCAGGCTCAGGCACACTTCTCTTCTTTCTATAGCCATTGACTCTTGCTTTTTTTGTTGGCCAACACTGTTCAACAACAAGGGGTTGACTTGCTCGCTTCCTCCTGGACATTGGAAATTGTTATAGACTTAGTAATTGGAAAAAAGCACCAAATCAAAACACAGACAAATAAACAAGAACATACTTTGGCTTATTAGGAGTGCAACGACATTTGACAGATCCCACTCTGTGCCCAAGTTCCTGGTACAACTTGCATATGTTTTTGTTACCTTTTTGGGCCCTTTTTGGCTTTCCATCTTTCTTTCCCTTCTTTCTACTCCCACCTTTCTCAAACCATGCCTTGAATCTACTCTGTTTAGGCCTGCCAGCCTTTCTTTTCGTCAAGGGGGGACACATGGAAAATTCAATCTCCACTTCAGGCCACTGAGACTGATCTGTAAGTGCTGGAATTGGAGTAGCATATGCAGCTTTGAATCTTGTTACCGAATAATATTCATGCAAATATGGGTGCATGCTTATCTTCGGTTGGGATGCTAAGAAAAAATGGCATGCTCACATGGTTTACCAGTGTGTTGCCACTCGAGGCAAGTGCAATCACGCAATTCAGTGTTAACAACATGTCTCCTTCCAGTTTTGTTATCTCTAACTTCAGCACGCCAAGGTGAAGATTTTTCAACAAACAAATGTGAAAGACATCTGCTCCTATTGACCACCTATTGTACCACTGCTGGAAGCTTATCGCCTTGCAGACAATCACCTATCCTTCTTCTCAATTCCCACATCTGCATTAGCATGATCCTGATTTGGTCAACCATGTCATGCACAGGCAAATCTTTTAACTCCTTCACCTTGTTGTTGAAACTCTCTGCCAAATTGTTGTTGATGTGGTCACACTTGATGGCAGTGTTGAATGCTGACCTATACCATAACAAAGAATGGTAGGTGTTTAGCCATGGACCAAACGCATCGCATGATGCCATTATCTTATCAATATGATATTTGTGTGTATGTCTAGTGTAAGATCTTGCTACTGGCCACATGCGCCCAAATTCTTCTCCTCTAAATTTTTTGATTAAATTCATCCACAAATGACCGAAGCACTCCCTCTGCTCAGCATGTGGGAAAACATTTTTCACTGAGTTTTCCATCCCCTTACATGCATCCGTGTGTATAGCCAAATGTGACACTGGCCCTAGGCATCTTTTCAACTAGATCATGAACCATGTCCATGAAGCCTCTGTTTCTGACTGAAACAAGCCAACGGCAATACGAAACATCCAGTTGTGTCCATCTAGAGCATTGCATGCTGCTAACTTACCATTCCACTTGCCTGTCAAAATGATGAGTCTATGCTCAAATATGGACGGCACCCTGATTTGAAGCCATCGATGCAAGGCTTCAAAGCCATAAAAAACTTGGAGAACTTGACTTCACCTTTGGCTGATACCTCAAGATTCATCTCCACAACACCGCCAGTGACCTCTTTTTCACCTCTCGCTTTGAAGTTGTAAAGCATCCTAAATGTATTTGCCCAATCACCATATAAATTTTTCATTGCCCTTTGTTTTGCCTTCCACACTATGGTATATTTCAGTTTAATGGGGTACATCTTTTCCAAGTCTACTTTGAGTTTCTTGGCAGTAGTGTTTGGTGTTTTGGCTAAAATTGGGGTGACCTTTTCTGCAACCCAAAGTTGTGATGTCATGGTTGATACTCTCTATGAACTTGTAATACAAGTATGTTGATTGGGGATTTGGTTAACCCTGACAGTACTTCCATCAGGTTGCATTCTAGCAGATATGTATCACTTGCAAGGCTTGACACTACCATCAAATCCTTTGCACCTTGCATAAAACTTCTTTCTATCAGTCCAAATAGTCTTGGCATCAAACTCATGTTTCACTGCATAAGTCTTGAAACACATCCTAAAATCCTTCATGCTTGGGAAAAACTTGCCTACTTCAACGACAGGGTTTTCTTTGTCATACACATGCACCAGCTCATCATCATGTGCATCATCTACTTTATCTGCAGCTTGTTCCATCAACTGTCCATCTACATCTTCATCAGCATTAGTAGGCAAACTAGATTCACCCCTCTCCTGCTTATCTCTATCATCGACTGGAATGCCAAAAAGTTTGGCCGTCTCAATGTCAGGCATTGGTGCAATGACCAAATCAGTAGGCTCATCTAATTCAACTACATTCCAGTCAGCGGTTACTACATAGATTTCAGTTCCAGCCCAACACCGTCCCTCTTCAACTATTACTGTAAGTTCAGTACACATGGGAATCAATGGCCTCTGTGTAGCCCAATCATCATCTACCATCTGCATAGCCAATTGTGATGGCACATATCCAACCTTTGAAAAAAAAATATTCAGATCAAGGAGCTCAGCAAAAAAATTAGCCCGTTTGCTTGTCCAGCCGTTTTGCCGATCGATTTCTTGAACAATCTGTTCACCATCTTCTATTCTCACATACTCTCCTTTCCAATCATCAAACCGCAACAGTGATACTTCTTTCTCTGGACCCCAAACAATATTCTCCCCAATTTTTTCCACCCATTTCTTCACTGCCTTCTCTCCCATGTTCTGTAGAACTTGTGGATCAATCTCTGTAAACTCAACCTCCCATTTAACAATTGTGTCTCTCCCAATGTTCTGAATGCTACCATCAACTAATTTTGCCTTTGATGGAAAGAAATTGACCGTCAATTCGAAGGTCCAAGCGGCAGCATCCCCTCTGTTAGTGGCGGACAGTGTGAGCCCGTGAGAAAGAGCAGACCAGGCCCTAATTGCATGCAAAATTGGATTGGAGAGAGACGCATTACCTATTGGAAGTTGAATCTGGCGGCTCCATCTCAGTATGCCCACGGGCTCCCCTCACAACCTATCGATTCAACAAGCGAAAACAAAGGAAACGAGTTGAGATCTACGGGCCCGAGAGATGAACGGGAGGGCGACTAGGGTTCTCACTCACCATTTTCTGAGGACGAAGGCTCCACCGCCGCCACCGAGAACGCAAGATCCGCCACCATCAGAGAAGAAGGGGGGGAGGGAAGAGTGGCGGGCCCAGCACGGTCAGGCGGCAGGGCATGGTCAGCTGTTTTGAGGAGCAATTAAGTTGGACCCATATGTCCTAACGTAAATGGGCTTGGTTGACGACCAATTTAACCACATTTAACACCCCATGTGGCCCTGGGCTATTTACACGCTCAAATTTGTCGCATCACAGCCATTCATTCCAACAACGTCACACCCTTTCCAATTCACATCAAATACGTTGCACAGGAGCTATTGGCCCTTCGCCAACACGGAGAGGTTCATCGGCAACTTCCGTAAGGAGCTCAGGATGCAGAGACAGTAGCCCCCTGGAAGCTAGCTAGCATAGATATTTTGATTTAGCTTTTTCTCTCTCTCTCTCTCTTATTTTTTGTATCATGATATATATGAGTGTGTTTAGTGTGACACGTCCGTGACCACTTGTCTAACCTCTGTTCGTAGGTTTAGGATATTTGTGGTGTGGTTAGGTTTTCAAAATTGACATAATCTGTGCTGTTACTTGTCTTAGAAGAAAGTTAACGCTGGAGGAAAAAAGCCAACATGTGAGGGGCCTAGTTTTCTTTGGACGATGCTTCGGTGCCTTAAGGCACCTACCTTTGTGTCTATGACATGTGGGCCCAACAGGTGGCTGGCCCACACGTCAGTGACCCAAAGGTAGGTGCCTTTAAGGCACCGAAGCTGTGTCTGTTTTCTTTAGACTTTGCTTCTTCAGACTGTAGAAGCACCCCATAGATATTTTTGCTTAGCTTTTCTTCTTCTTAATATTTGCATCAAAGGAGTGTGTTCAGTGGGACGCTGTACCAAGGGATCACGAGATTGCTCCTTGTTGAGAAGCATTCGGAGCCACCCACGCCCCCACGTCGCCAGCCTCTCGCGACACGGGGGAAACCTCAGCCGCTGCCGCCAGGGAGGCACCTCCCCGCCAGCCACCGCTGCCGGCCACCGGAGGACCGGCCGGCGAAGCTGCGTCGTGCCCTGGGATGGTGGCGGCGGGGCGGATCCGTCCCGGAAGCGCGTTCCCAGCCCCGCGCCCCCTGAGATCCACCACTCGCTGCCGCCTGCATGCTCCCCCTCCTGCCGTGCCGTCGTCGGAGCCATGGCACGCCCTGGGATGTCTTCAGCGGGCCGGATCCACCGCTCCCGTTCTTCCCCAACCCCCATCCCCCCTCCACCGGCGCGTCCTCAAGCTCCGTGCGTCCCTGCGCACATCGCAGGCGCCCATCTCCCCGCTGCCATGCGTCCCTGCCGGTCCAGCGTCGGGTGCGGCGTGCCTTCCATGGCCATGGCGCCCTCCCCTGCGGTCTCCCCTACCCCCGGCTTGGCCCAGCTCTGCTGGTGCTGCTCGGCCATGGGTTGGGTGCGACCTGCGGCCGGTCGCGGGGGTTCCCAGCCTGCTTTCCTGCGCAGGCGGCCGCCTCGTCCCCGGCGGCCCATCCTCCCTCACCGAGCAACGGTGAAGGCTCACGCGCAGCGGTGACGAGGCTACAGTGCTAGTGGCAGCCTCGGGGCTCCTCAAGGCGGGTACTTGTTGGCGCTGCTTCGGTCCCGGGGACCTTGGATCCGCGTCTCTCCGGCGTCCATGGTTGACTGAAAGTGCAACTAATCCCCGGGTGGTTTTGGTAATTAATAACAACATATATATCATTGAACTAATAGTTTCTTGAGAATCATTTCAGAAAGTTCAGTGATATGGGTATGGCAATGACTGAAGAAGTGTACCCCTCAAAATGCTAAGGCAAGCATTGGCAAAAGCTCAAGACTCCATTTTTTGTTTAGTGATCCAAGATCACATTGAGTCCATAGGAAAGCCAATACTATTAAAAGGGGATGAGGTTATGTTAATGATCTGGTTGCTCAAAGTGCTTAGTGATATATCTCCTAAACTATCAGCAACTCTCACTACAAATATACACTCATAAGTAATCTCGGTCCCACCGATTTCCTAAACTCAGTCACACCGAGATGAACCACCTCAGCCATAAAGCCAAACCCTAGAAATTTCGGATTTTCCGATTCTAAACTCGGTCTCACCGAAACTAGTGTTGCCAAGCTTCTGTAACCTTCTGTCATCAAATCGGTGTCACCGAGATGATGAAGTCGGTCCCACCGAGATTGGCAAACCCTAGTCTTTACACGAATCGGACTCACCGAGATTGTATTTTCGGTCCCACCGAAAATCCCAACGCTCACAAGATTTGAACTTTCGGTCTCACCGAGTTGTCAACTTCGGTCCGACCGAGATTGGTCAAATGTGTAACGGTTGGATTTTGTGTGGAGGCTATAAATACCCTCCATCCCCTCTTCATTCATGGAGAGAGCCATCAGAAAGAACTACCACTCCTACCTTACATTTCTGAGAAGAAAACTACCTACCCTTGTGTTGAGATCAAGTAGCTCCACTCCCACCATATGAAGCTTGATCTCTAGCCTTCCCAAGTTGCTTTCCACTCAATCCTTTCTTCCACCACAGCCAAATCAGTGAGGAGAGTTGAGTGTTGGGGAGATTATCATTTGAAGCACAAGAGCAAGGAGTTCATCATCATCAACACCATCTATTACCTTTTGGAGGTGGTGCCTCCTAGATTGGTTAGGTGTCGCTTGGGAGCCTCCACGAGATGTGGAGTTGAACCAAGAAGTTTGTAAGGGCAAGGAGATCGCCTACTTCGTGAAGATCTACCCCGAGTAAGGCTAGTCCTCCGTGGGTGTATGCCATGATGGCATAGACAAGGTTGCTTCTTCGTGGACCCTTCGTGGGTGGAGCCCTCCGTGGACTCTCGCAGCCGTTACCCTCCGTGGGTTGAAGTCTCCATCAACGTGGATTGACGATAGCACCACCTATCGGAACCACGAGAAAAATCTCCGTGTCTCCAAATTGCGTTTGCTCTTCTCCACCTCTCTTTACTACATGTGCAATTTACTTTCCGCTGCCTATACTCTAGAATTGCATGTGTAGGGTGATACTTGACTTGATCATAATCGTGAATCGCCAAAACTTGTCTTTATCAAAAGGCTGAATTTTTATATTGTCAAGTAGTCTAATCACCCCTCTCTAGACATACTTTCGATCCTACAAGTGGTATCGAGCTTTGGTCTCCATTGTATTGGTTTCCATTGCATTGACTCCATAAGCTTGGTTTCACAACCTAGGAGAGTATGGCGTCTAGTGAGGGTAATTTTCGTAGAGGTCCTTACTTTGATGGTTCAAACTTTGCTAGTTGGAAGCATAAAATGAAAATGCATATTCTTGGACATAACCCTGCCGCATGGGGCATTATTTGTGTTGGCTTGCAAGGTGAATTCTTCGAGGAAGGAAAAGTTCCGGATCGTGAAGCTACAGCGGATGAATTGCGGATGTTGCAAAACAATGCTCAAGCTTGTGACATTCTCTTCAATGCCTTGTGTCCCGAGGAGTTCAACAAGATCAGCCGTCTTGAGAATGCAAAAGAGATTTGGGATACTTTGGTCGAAATGCACGAAGGTACCGAGTCCGTGAAGGAATCAAAGCTAGATGTTCTTCAAGGTCAACTTGACAAGTTCAAGATGAGGGAAGGTGAAGGAGTCGCTGAAATGTACTCTAGGCTTGCTCTCATCACAAATGAGATTGCCGGCTTAGGAAGCGAAGAAATGACCGACGATTCATCATCAAGAAGATTCTCGAGCTTTGGATGGAAAGTATGACACCGTGTGCACTTTGATCCAAATGATGCCAAACTACAAGAATCTCAAGCCTACCGAAGTCATTGGAAGAATTGTTGCTCATGAGATGACACTTAAAGATAAGGAAGAGCTTCACAACAAGTCAAGTGGTGCTTACAAAGCTACAAGTGATGCTCCCACAACCTCAAGTGACAAGCTAGTTTCCAATGAAGAGATAAGCCTAATGGTGAAGAACTTCAACAAATTCTACAAGAGTAGAAGCAAAGAAAGAAGCTCAAAGTCTAGATCATATGATGAAAAGAGATCTTCTAGCCGTGATCGAAACTGCTACAATTGTGGAAGACCCGGACACTACTTAAATGAGTGCTCGGCTCCCCACAAGAGAAGAGAAGAATCTCCAAGAAGAAGAAGCTCAAGAGAAGAGTCACCTCGGAAAGAGAGAAGGAGTAGAGATGATCGTTATGAACGAAGACCCTCTCGGAGAAGCAAGGATTCGGAGAGGAAAGACAAGTCATCAAGGAGCTACACAAGAAGAAAACATCAAGCTCATGTAGGTGAATGGGTCTCCGGCTCCGACTCCGACAATCACTCCGAAAGAAGCTATCACTCCAACTCCAACTATAGTCAAGATGAAGGTGTTGCCGGTCTTGCTCTCGTGTCCTCCAACTCCAACTCCTATGACTTATTTGATTCACCAAATGAGGGAATTGGAAGATGCTTCATGGCTAAAGGCCCCAAGGTATCACACCCTGAATTCGTTGACTTTGATAGTGATGAGGATGACTTGCTTGGTGAAGATGAGCTTTTACATGACAAATCTAGTGAGCCTAGTAATGATGAACATGCTAGTAGTCTTTATAGTCGAGAAGAGTCGAATGACAATGCTATGAAGGAGATTGAGCGCTTAACTAAAGAACTAAACACTCTTAAGTTAGCTCATGAAACAACTCAAGAAGATCATAGAGAGCTCCTAAGATCTCATGAGAAGCTACGCTCGAGAAGCTCAATCTAGAGCAAGAACATGAGTTTCTAAAAGCAATCAATGACGATCTTCAAAGAAGAGTTCTTCATATCTTGCCAAACGACTTCTCTTGTCTAATTTCTTGCCACCTATTAAAACTAAGCATGACAAGTATAAGAAAAATTCTTCATCTAGTAGTAACAATAACCATGCTAAATCCAATATTGTTGCTTCTAGTAGTTCTCTTGATTCCACTAACAATGTTTCAAGCCAAGTTACACTTGAGCAAGAAAATAGTTTATGGAAAGGGATTATAGAGAAAGGTGTCTACAAGAGCCTTGCCGGAAGCAAGAACTTTGAGGAAATTGTTCGCAAGCAAGGAAGGCACCGGAAGAATCAAGGAATTGGTTTTGAGCGAAAATTCAACGCCGAGGGTGTTGAATGGGAAGAAGGTCAATATCCCACTCCAAAGTTTGTTTCTCAAAAGGAGAAGTATGATCCTACTTCTTCCAATGTGGAACAAGCTCAAGATGACCTTCCACCACAAGACCACAAGCTAAAAGGCAAGGACAAGCTTCAAGAGGAGATTGATGCATTTATTGAAGCACCTAAAGCCATGGTCAAGTGGGTTCCCAAGGAAACGTCAAGTTCTACTTCAAGCTCAACTACAACCCCAAGGATTCCCATCAAGATGATGTGGATCCCGAAGAAGAAGAACTAGAGAGTTCTTGAGGGTGACTCCGCCAACATACTTCACTCACATTCATTTTGGGAAGAACTTGTGCAACCAACTTCCACATTATGCACTAGTTCATGGAGTCACAAACCCTCTTGTTGGTAAGTCAAGGGACAAGGTAATCATTGCTTTCATGGACATCATCTATTGTGTACTTCAATCAATGTCCATGGATATCCTTGTTTGTTCCTTGTGGGACTAACCCATGTAGGTATTGAAAGTGCCCGAATCCAAAGGATTGCTCCCAACTCTTGATGATCTTCATCAACATTGAGCATCCACATCTTCAACATCTACATGAAGTCTTCTACGACAACCCAAGGTTAGTTTGACCCTTTAAAAGGGGTTCTCACATCTAGGGGAGCTTTGCTCTAAAGAATTGAGCTAAAGCATCTTCAAATGATGTGAACACATTAATGCTTTATGTAAAAGTGGTAACCCCACTTGTGCTTAAAGCGATGAGTATGACCTATGATCAAGTGTTCTCATTTGACTCCTAAGTCAATATACTCATATATAGATGACCTAGTCATCGACAAATTGTGTGATAGTAGCTAGTGTTTTGTCTGTGCATGTTTGACACATATTTCATTTGCTATCTTATTGTGTGAGCATGTTGGATGCATAATTTTATCCATTCGAGGACATCCATTTGTTGCTTTGGTCTTTTGGATTTTTCTGACCAAATGGATGGACAAGAATGCCTAAGTTCCTCCCCTACCTATCTATGCTTTCTTGTCTCAAACTCTATTCATGCTTACATCACAAACTTTGAACAAGTCATTTTGGACCCTCCGAGTGAGGAGCACTGAGCCACCGATCCGTCAAGGCTAAACTTCCAAAACCTTCTAAGTGATTTCGGTCGACCAACCCACTCAAACTCGGTGGAACCGAAAGCATTTGATTGATCTAGGTTTTCACCTCGGTGAAACCGAGTAGCAATTTTCGGCGTGATCAAGTGTGTAAGCGTACTGCGATTATCCATCTCGGTGCCACCGAAGTTTTACAACTCGGTCCCACCGACAACATAGGGGTATATATATACTCCGAGGGGCAGCGTTGATTCCTACTTCAAAACGCCTCGCCCCACCTTTGCCGTCGCCGTGGTCTCCGGATCGTCTCCGTTGCCGCTCAGGCGCCCTCGCCGCAGTCTCGTCGCCGTCAGCGGACATTCTCTCCGCCGCCGTTGCGCCGAGAGGAACTCCACCAAGTTAGGGTGAGTTTCGATCCCTCTCGTGCTCCCATCTCCGATTCTATGCACGATTGGTTTGCCTAGCATCTTGCCACGTTTGAGATCTTCCTTAACACCAGATTAGTTCGTTAGAACGAAATTCGAGTAAAAGTTTTAGGGTTAGGTTTCCGCCGAATACATCTCGGTGAGACCGATTTTACATTCTCGGTATGACCGATTTGGCCTCTGGCCATTGCACTGCACCTTTCGGTCCAACCGAGTTGTGCAAATTGGTGCGACCGAAATGAGGATTTAGTGAAACCCTAGTGTTTTCGGCAGGACCGAAACCCACATCGGTCCAACCGAAAGTGGTGTGAATGCTTCTGTTTGAACACTTCGGATTCACCGAATTTTAAACTCGGTCTGACCGAAATGCATTCTGTGGAAACCTAAAACTGAAATTTGAACTCATTCTTTTTGCAAAATCTTCTACAGTTTGTGATAACTCTTCTATTCTGCCTACACCCTATCTATTCACAGGTTGTCAGCCATGTCAGATGCCAGTGACAGCCAGAACAAGTCTGAATCACCAATTGCTGATATTCCAGAGGCAGGCACTAGTCCTGAGGCCAGCAGCTTTTCAGATGATGGTGAGAGGAGCACACCAAGTGGTTTGCCTCCTGCTGCCACCAGGGCCAGAAAGAAGAGGAACTCTGATGAAGAAGATTCTGATTTCATTGCTGAAGAAGAGGTCTCCTCCAAGCCAAAGAGGAAGGTTGTTGCCAAAGAGCATCAAGGGAAGCAAACCAAGAAAGGCACCAGCAAAGTGAAGAAGTCCACTGTTGCCAAGAAACTGAGTATGGAAGAAGAAACTTCAAGCAAGGTGAAGAAAACTTCCAAGAGGAAGAGGATTGTGCATGATGAAGCAGCAGAGGAAGATGAGGATGAGGAAGCACCCCAGCCTCCTCCTCAGAAGTCTAAGTTCATGGGTGATGCCATCAGGGCAGGAGCACCTTCAAAGTCTAAGCCATCTGCTCCAGTCAAGGCAGCTCAAGCCAAGCCTCGCTGCCAAGCCCAAGAAAACTATCGAAACATTCCAGCTTCAGAGAAGAAGAAAGATAATGTGCCACCAGCTGAGTCGACGATGAGGCACCTGTATTGCTGAAACTTCGTCAGAAACTGCAAATTCACAATGATGCTCATCCTCGAGCTGAGAACATGAAGGAAAGAAAGGATAGAGGTCTCAGGCTATGGAGACAAGCTGATCCATATGCTGTGAGGAGAAGGACTGCTGTTGACCCAAGGTTCCACACCAGAGAGCAGCAGGACTTCTATGAGACTGTGCTAATGGACAAGAAGCCCATTGTTGCAGACACTCGCTATGTTGACTGGGCATACATTGACAGTGAAGAGCACAGAGACTTCTTTCCACATGTGCATGAGAGCTTCACTGCATGTGGTGTTGCAGATTTTGTTGGTCAGAAGCTGACAGATTGGAATGATGAGATGATCATGCAATTCTATGCCTGACTCATTTCTATCCGGATGGAAAGATCACATGGATGGTGAAGGCCAAAGATTCTCTTCAACTGTTGAAGAATGGGCAGCACCTTGCTGAATGCTCCAAAGGAGAGAGAGGATGATGTTGATGTCTATGGTATTCCCAAGAAGAACCATGAATCTATGAAGAATATGTACAATGAGGTACCCGACTAAGGATGTGGAAATCTGGAAGCTCGGCTCGATGTATCATCTCGAGCAGGTCTTCCTACCACAAACACTATTTCGAGGTATACCTTGATGCCCAAGTCTAGAGATCATCGCATGATCAGAGGGTATTCTATCAACATGCTGCATATACTTGATCAGAAGGCGCCTTTCAAGGTGATGGACCTGATAGTTGAGACTATCAAGAGGACTGCGGTGACGAGAAGAGGTCGTGTGGATTTGCCCGCACATTCAGATGCTTATCAATGCCAAGTTTGGCACGGGCACATACTTGTTGGATAGACCACACTTGCCAACGCAGCCTCGAGCATGAGGACAATGAAGTTGTGATGGATGAGGAGGACCCAACGTCGTTGAAGGTCAAGCAAAGAGTGAAGCTGCCAAGCAAGCCAAAGCTGAGAAGGAAGCAGCGCAAGCAGCAGCTAAACCCAAGAGTGTTGGAGAGCAGCTCCTTGAAGCTACCGGAGGATTGAACAACGCTGGCCAGCATTGTGCAGATCTCGGGAGAGTCTTGAGAGGATTGTTGAAGACAAGATCCATGCTCTGGATGTGAAGCTGATGAAGTGCAAGTCACTATCAACAAGCTTGAGGCAGATATCGAGGAAGCAAAGAGGGAGAAGGAAGAGCTCATGCGTGAGATGCAGGATGACCTAGTCAAGGATGATTATGAACAGCCTGCTCCGGTTCCTACCAGACCCGATCAGCTGCTATTCGATGATGACACGGGACTACAGCCTCAAGACCTCCACAGCTCCATCGGCCCAGCTCCAGCTCCAAAGTGACCACTCCTCCAGCTCCTCAGACATCAGCTGAAGTTTTCGCCGATGTTGCCATCTCAACTCCATCAACCCAGACAGGAGCCGCCAGCAGAGTCCCTAGTGACGTTTAGCTCTATGCCTTTTCGAACCTTTTGGTAACTTGTTGCCAAAGGGGGAGAAATTGTATAGATCATAGGACTTCGAGAGAGAGAGTGCTTTGTCTTTGCGCTTTTGCTCTTTCGTTTCATTTGCGGTCTTTTTGAGATACTTTTGAGTTTTTTCGAGACATTCCGTGTGTTTGATACTACGTTTGCTCTACTTTGATGAGTGCTTGGTCGTACTATGCCTTAATGTGTGCTTAATGCTTATCATATGCTATTCATATCTTGTATGACCATTTACTCATGTCTTGGTGATTGGGTGCATGCTATTCATTCTTATCATTTTGTGCGCTCCACCAAGATGTATGTGACATGGAAGAGTGACCCATGATCCTAATCGATTGTGCATTTGCATTCAAACGCAAATCTTAAATAATGCACAAATTTAGGGGGAGCTCTTGCTTATCACATACTTCTCAAAGCGACGATATTATTCATTGATTATATCCTTTGTCGAAGCTTTGATCTATATGTTGTCATCAATTACCAAAAGGGGAGATTGAAAGTGCAACTAATCCCGGGTGGTTTTGGTAATTAATAACAACATATATATCATTGAACTAATAGTTTCTTGAGATTCATTTGAGAAAGTTCATTGATATGGGTATGGCAATGGTGAAGAAGTGGACCCCTCAAAATGCTAAGGCAAGCATTGGCAAAAGCTCAAGACTCCATTTTTGGTTTAGTGATCCAAGATCACATTGAGTCCATAGGAAAGCCAATACTATTAAAAGGGATGAGGTTATGTTAATGATCTGGTTGCTCAAAGTGCTTAGTGATATATCTCCTAAACTATCAGCAACTCTCACTACAAATATACACTCATAAGTAATCTTGGTCCCACCAATTTCCTAAACTCACCACACCGAGATGAACCACCTCACCATAAAGCCAAACCCTAGAAATTTCGGATTTTCCGATTGAACTCGGTCTCACGAAACTAGTGTTGCCAAGCACAGAACCTACATCATCAAATCGGTGTCACCGAGATGATGAAGTCGGTCCCACCGAGATTGGCAAACCCTAGTCTTTAAGAATCGGACTCACCGAGATTGTATTTTCGGTCCCACGAAAATCCCAACGTTCACAAGATTTGAACTTTCGGTCTCACCGAGTTGTCAACTTCGGTCCGACCGAGATTGGTCAAATGTGTGTAGCAGTTGGATTTTGTGTGGAGGCTATAAATACCCTCCACCCCTCTTCATTCGTGGAGAGAGCCATCGAAAGAACTACCACTCCTACCTTACATTTTCGAGAAGAAAACTACCTACCCTTGTGTTGAGATCAAGTAGCTCCACTCCCACCATATGAAGCTTGATCTCTAGCCTTCCCAAGTTGCTTTCCACTCAATCCTTTCTTCCACCACAGCCAAATCAGTGAGGAGAGTTGAGTGTTGGGGAGATTATCATTTGAAGCACAAGAGCAAGGAGTTCATCATCATCATCAACACCATCTATTACCTTTTGGAGGGTGGTGCCTCCTAGATTGGTTAGGTGTCGCTTGGGAGCCTCCGTCGAGATGTGGAGTTGAACCAAGAAGTTTGTAAGGGCAAGGAGATCGCCTACTTCGTGAAGATCTACCCCGAGTAAGGCTAGTCCTCCGTGGGCGTATGCCATGATGGCATAGACAAGGTTGCTTCTTCGTGGACCCTTCGTGGGTGGAGCCGTCCGTGGACTCTCGCAGCCGTTACCCTCCGTGGGTTGAAGTCTCCATCAACGTGGATTGACGATAGCACCACCTATCGGAACCACGAGAAAAATCTCCGTGTCTCCAAATTGCGTTTGCTCTTCTCCACCTCTCTTTACTACATGTGCAATTTACTTTCCGCTGCCTATACTCTAGAATTGCATGTGTAGGGTGATACTTGACTTGATCATAATCGTGAATCTGCCAAAAACTTGTCTTTATCAAAAGGCTGAATTTTTATATTGTCAAGTAGTCTAATCATCCCCCTCTAGACATACTTTTGATCCTACATTGACGGTGTCCTATGCCGGGCAGCTCTGGCCTTGGCGAACCAGCAAATGCGTCCCTTCCAGCTCGCTTGGCTCACCAACGTCCCGACGGCTATGGCCTCGGCAACATGGATCTGCGCCCCTCCAGTCCCTGTTTACCGGTGTTTCTAATCGTCATCGGCCCACCTGCTTGTGGTTTGCTTTGCTGCCTGTCCTACCTGTATGCCTCAAAGCCTTGCCTTTTGCTAGATCCAGCGCTCGTGTGTTCGGAGACAGTGCCATCTTCGAGGGCAGGTGTCTCCAATCCCCTTCTGACATGGTGTCTCCCACCAGCGTCGACTTCCTCATTCGACTCCAGATACGGCGGCTATGGGATTGCTCAGTCTGTGGCTTGGGAGAAATCCTTGCTCGGCTTGCCGGTACTGGCAGCGACGGCGTCTGCGGATGTCGTTCCCTCCTTGGAGGTGCTGTCAAGGCTCTCAGCTGCGCCCCTCTTCAAGATCAGGGGAAACCCTAGGTCTGGTTCCTCCGGACTGGATGGCGACAACGTCTCAGCGACAAATTCCTTCTTAAAGGCGCTATCTTGCTCGCTCGCAGTGTCCCCATTTTCTGGCTTATGTTGGAAGCCTTGCTAGTTTGGCATTGCCGATCTCGGCTCGGGCTTGGTAGGTTTAGCTGTGATGTATTCTCTATTTGGGCCGAGCACCCCTTGCCTGTCTGCTCTGGACACCATGTTCACATCTGTGTGCGTTCGTGTCATGAGTTGTACCCCTCTTTGTACTCATTCTACTACTTCTATCAATGCAATGATACGCAAGCTTTGCGTATTCGCAAAAAAAAATGTGTTCAGTGGGATACGTTGTTAGCCCACGTCTACAACCTCTGTTCATAACCTTAGGATTTTCTCTTCTTTTTTGCGAAAGAACCTTAGGATTTTCGGTGTGTCTAGGTTTCTGAAATTGACATAATCTTAACTGTTACTAGTCTCTCAATTATGTCCAGCAATCTCAGAAGAAAGTGAATGCCGGTGGTTATATATGTAAATGTAGCCTGTTTTTGTGTAGACGTTGCTTCTTCATACTCTAGAAGCACCCCCGATGACGTACATGACGCATCAGCCAAGGTGCACCGGGCAGGCCGACCAAGGAGTAGGACGACGTGTAGCCGAGAAGGATGCCGACGTGGATGAATATATCCGGCCAAAGCATAATCATTTTTTGCGGGTCAATAGTGCTAGATATATTAGCATTTCGTTGATTAATCTAATCCATGAGTAAACAGTAAACATTTGAGCACGTTCCCTCTAGCAGGCCATGAGAAGGCCGCAGTAGACGCGACAGCTTCAACCTCTTCCGCGGCCTTCTTGTTGGCAGCGTCATCCTCAGCCATGGGTCGTAGTCGGGGAAGTAGTCGAAGCTGAGGACTGAGATGGGGACGGATCGGGAGCAGTCGCGCCGAGACGCTCCCCAAAAACCTTATCACCCTCCCCCGATCTAGGATCTCGAAGGACGGGGTTCCGGAGGCCTAATCCCTATCCGGCTGTGCACTCGGCCGACGCGATGGGATCACCGGGGGCAGCACAGTAAGAGGAATAGTAGATGAAGGCTATGGTTGCGTGAGGAGGAAGTGAGTGTGTTGGATGGAATGGCCAACGCCTCCAATATATAAGCCGCAAGTAAGGAGTCAAGAGTTGATACACCCCGGGAAGGGAGTCGCCACACCCCGAGAATGGAGTCAATGTATCCTAGAAAGACCGCGGTCCAACGTCTCGAAACAGTGACACATATGTTAGCGACTCGTTAATTAATCACGGATTAATTAATCATTCCTGACCGGCAAAAATAAGTGCAAGCATATGTTTGAGCTCGGCTCGGCTCATTCACAAAACATGACGTGTGTGCGCGAGGCGATCGAGGGAGGCAGCGGAGAAGGAGGAGCGCGTGTGTACCACTCATCTTCTCAAGCTCTCAATGGGAATGTCATAGAGCAACCATTATAAATGGGTCTCAACTCTCCTCAACGTGTGATGTGGTGTTACCTTGTTGAAGGCCTAATGTACTAGCTGTTGTATCAGTCTTCATTGACTGATTTGGTAATTTGGTGATGATGATGGCACAAGGGCGGTTATCCCTTCTTGAAGGCGCTGCTGCGGAAGAAGTCCATGTGTGTAGTCTGTATTTTGTAATGGCTCGGACAACGGTTGTCTTTTCTCTGTACTCTGCTTAATAATTAATAAAAATGGTTGTATGCATCACATTGATGCGTAGGCCGGGGGTTTAACTTCCTTTTCAAAAACATGCCATACACCTACATTGGCCTTAGAGATTAACATGCATCATTGGTCATATGGGCTCAAATCCCATCTATGATTCAATAGCTAGTAGTTTATTCCATAATAATAGAGTTACAATCTCTATGGCCCTCTATCAAGCCACACAGTCGTGACTCTTTCTGAGTGACTATACCTTGTCATACAATCCGCAACCCTATTCTGAGACTGAAGCTAACAGAGATGTGCAAGAGAATAGAGCCGCACGCGCAAGCCTACAATAGAAATAGATGTGCAAGAGAATAGAGCCGCACGCGCAAGCCTACAATAGAAAGATCTTAGCCCGTACGCCAATGGGACGGTCCACCTAGACACAGGAGACAATGCATTAGTGTAACGCCCTCGATGCGGCTATATCTCCCACGTGTCGAAGCACGACTTAGAGGCATAACCGCATTGAAAGCAATGTCGCAAGTGAGGTAATCTTCACACAACCCATGTAATACATAAGGGAAAGAGATACATAGTTGGCTTACAATCGCCACTTCACACAAATACATGAATAAAGCATTACATCATCCAGATATAATCAAGGTCCGACTACAGAACCAAAATAAAAGAAGAACCCCAAATGCGATAAAGGTCCCCGATCGACCCCAAGCTGGGCTCCACTCTTGATCAACTAGAGCGAAACAACACAAAGGGCAAGATCTTCATCAAGCTCCTCCTTGAGCTTGGTTGCGTCACCGCTTTCATTAACATAGGCACCGCAAACTGGTTTTGGATGTATCGGTGAGTCACGAGGACTCAGCAATCCCATTACCATGGGTATCAAGACTAGCAAAGCTTAATGGGAAAGGAAGGGGTAAAGTGGTGAGGTTGCGCAGCGACTAAGCATGATATGGTGGCTAACCAACGCAAATGAGGCGAGAAGAGAAACAAGCGGAGCAGTCGTGAAGCTAGCAATGATCAAGAGGTGATCCTGAACACCTACTTACGTCAAACCGTGTTCACTTCCCGGACTCCGCCAAGAAGAGACCATCACGGCTACACACTTGGTTGATGCGTTTTAATTTGGATCTGGTGTCAAGTTGTCTACAACCGGACATTAACAAATTCCCATCTGCCACATAACCGCGGGCACGGCTCTCGAAAGTTTATACCTGCAGGGTGTCCCAACAGCCCATGACAAGCTCTCGCGATCATCGAAGGAATAGACCTTCACCCCGAGACACTCCGATCAGACTCGGTATCCCGGTACATCAAGACATTTCGACAATGGTAAAACAAGACCAGCAAAGACCTCCCGGTGTGCCGACATCCTGATAGTAGCCGCGCGTATCTCGTCTCAGGCCACGACCGGATGAGCTAAGCGTACAGGTACCGACGTAACCCAAGTTGCCAAGGGATGGTCCCATACGGTGCTCTAGTTTGGACCAACGCTTAGACACAAATCGCCCGGGGGCTATAATAAAGATGACCCTTGGGTTAATTACTCCCAAGGGAAAAGTAGGTGGTGGTGAGGCAAATGGTAAAAGACAATGTTGGGCCTTCTTTGGACAAGTTTTATTCAAAGCGAACTGTCGGGGGTCCATAAATCACCCGACAGCGTAAGGAGCATAAAATCCGGGAACATAACACGGTATGGCGGAAACTAGAGGCGGCAAGAGTGGAACAAAACACCGGGCATAAGGCCGAGCCTTCCACCCTTTACCAAATATATAGATGCATTAATAATATAAGAGATATTGTGATATCCCAACAAAACCACATCCACCATGGAGAAATCTTCAACTTCACTGCAACTAGCAACGCTATAAGAGGGCTGAGCAAAGCGGGAACATAGCCAAACAATGGTTTGCTAGGAATGGTGTCAAAGGTTAGAGGTTCATGGCAATTTGGGATGGCTTGATAAGCAGGTAATAGGTAGCGCAAAGACATAGCGAAGGACGAGGCAACTAGCATAGCAATGATAGTAGTGAGATCCAGGGTAGCGGTCATCTTGCCTGAAATCCCGCAAGGAAGAAGAACGAGTCCATGAAGAAGATGAACAGATGAAGCCGAACCAAACGTAGACGAACGAATCCTCACGATCGCAACGAAACGGGAACTATCGAGAAGAAGCACACAACATGGTAAACCTACCACACATGCACAAGACATGATGCAAAACAAGAATGATGCATGAGAAAGCTAGATGAGGCTACTCATGGCAAGAGATGATGCACACAAGATCAACACATCAAGGCAAGTTTAAATGAGGCCGGAAACAACATATAGCAATTCCGGTAAGTTCTCATATGCAAATTTCGAAATTGGTCCAGAACTGAATAAACCTTATGTTCAAGTTGTTAAACAGCAAGTTAAGATGCACCATGATGATCTACACGAAATTCTAGTCAAGTTACATATAAAGTTCATTAGATTCGGAGCTACGGGCTAGAAGATATGAGCAAAATAAGTTAAACATGGCATTGATGCAAAATGCACTCAAACATCAAGCAAACACACCAAAACAATGATACAACATGATAATATGAAGCTACATGCAAAATCAAGCAAGTTTCATATAGAGCACACTCAAAACGGAGCAACGGTGCAACACACACACACACTATACAAGTCATAGCAACAATCTGTCCAAAACAGCAACTAGGCATCTTACAAGCATCAAAACAATATGCTACAGCACCCCAACATAATAACAAAAGGCATGGGCATGAAGTACACGTAAAGCATAACAAAACATGAACACCGAGCTATCTCCAGAAACAACTAGAACATGCTCAAAAACACATGGAGATATTGCAAATAATAACGGTTTAGGGCTTTAGCGAAATAACATCGAAGTTGCAATGTTTAGAGCAAGCAAACAACATGTTACAGGAACTTATCATGGCAAACAAAGGCATGGCATGAATCTACTAATTGCATATATCAAAAGACCCTTACTGACCATGAGCCAAAAAGGCATAGAAAATATGATGGCACCATATAAACATGGCAAGTTATATTACAGATTTAAACATGGCAGGAACAACAATAAGTAGGCATGTTCGTGAACTCGAACCACTCACTACAGAGCAATACATGGCATGGAAAGGCAACCAACAGTAAGAAGGCATGTTTATGAAGCTAAGCATGGCAAGAGCAAGTTCATAGGGTACATGGATCACTAGGAAAACACATGGGAACAAGTGAACTTAATGATAACCGGCTGACAAACAACATTTTCAAGCAACTTTAGAGCAAGAAATGAACATGTTCCAGCAGGCTATAATTGCAACCAAGGGAATGAATGGATAGAGCATGACATGTAGATCAAAACATGTTTATAGAGCATCTCCAGATTATGCATAGAATGATTAGTAGATGCATGTTAACATAGCAACAAAATATAACAGAATCTGTCAGGAAAACAACAACAGCAACTACCCTACTTAACAAGCTTGATACACTCAGCACACAACTCACAAAAATACATGGTTAACACCCCTGGAAAGATGGCATGGCATAGTCCAACATTCATGTAGAGCTCATACTCATAGGATGCACACATCAATCATGGCAAAAATGATAAAACAACAAGTTATAACAGTTTATTGATTAACATCAACATGCACTCTTCCAACAGCATTTCGGGCATCAAGATGAGCTCAAATGAAAATGATGCAATGGAATGAAATGAAGTACTCGTCGAGGGCGAACAATTTGACATATTATACGCACGTAAGCGGACTACGTGTATGCAGAGATGCAGCAGGTCAAAGTATGCAACATTTAATGAGTTACGGGGACTTAGCAGTTTTGAAACAAACATGTGGCCTTGATATAGCTAAGATGCATCAGGCGGGGTTTAGTCGGGCTGCTCACCATGAGCTTGACCACGACAGCGTGGAGGCAGGCAGGCGCGCGCTGGGCCGATGCGGATGGGCGAGCAGGGGCCCACGAGCGGACGTCCTCCCGATCCCGCTTTGGATCGGGGCAAGGCGGCGCGGCGGCGTTCGGAGGAAGTCCGCGAGCCGCGAGGCGGCGGAGGGCGCCGGCCATGGCGGCAAGGGCGCTCGGCGCGAGGGCAGCGGCGGGCGACGTGCGGCGGCGGGCAAGGCGCATCCGGGCGCTGGCGCTGGAGTTTCCGGCGAGCACGGCGGCGCTGGAGCCGCCGGGCGGGACCGGCGAGGAGAAGGGCGGCAGCGCGGAGGACGGGCCCC